>JAEQBH010002947.1:0-143301 GCA_016808115.1 Tetrastigma voinierianum | reverse complement strand
GCATTTTCACATATTTACATGCATGAATGACACCATGAAACATTAAACCATGGACAATTATAATTTATACATATAATTTACACCAGTACAATATGTTAATACATCAAATGGCATGCATCAACAACATATTCACACCTTTGCATGTTACTCAAGCAAGCAATAACTTGCACAACTAGGTCACAAACCTTGGACCATTCAACAGGGCACCTCACGGTCCCTTCACAAATGTGAACTAATTTGGTTCCGATCATTGTGATCACATCGAGCAACCATAGCACCCCTGAAACATACACATTTGTTCCAGCCTAACTCCCACAGGTCCATGAGCGTAATGAGCGATCATGAAATCCGTACCCGCGAGTCCCAGTCTTGGAAGCCCAGGTACATGGCCTCTCATGGCCTCCCCGCTAAACAACCCCTCTTGTTATATAGCTCTTAGGCTAAAAGTAAACAAAGTAGGAAATATCTACCTCGTGAGTTTGTCGAACTCCAACTTTTGATGTCACACGTAGATCCCCTTTGCGTGCACAAACTTAGTCCTCAAGCGTCGAACTTAGAGCCGTCAGAAGCCTAGAAATCGCTCACATTTACTTTCATTCTTTCTCCTTTTCCTTATTTCTCTCTCACAATTCTTTTTCCTTTTTTGTTCATTTTCTCCTTTCTTTTCTTTCTTTTTTTTTCTTTTCTTTAACTACCATTTCTCATCTCATTTCTCCTTTCCTTTATTTCTCCTTTGGTCATTCTCTCCGTTTGGATGGGCATTGACCGTATGGGTCGAAGAAGGAAGTTTAATATAACTCCTCGAAGCCATATGTGTATTTATCATAATTCCATCTTTTCTTTTATTTCTTAATTCTCTTTTATAGTATTCTTGCGTGATTGATATGGCCCATGAGATCATTCGCACATGGCTAGTGAGCCATTCCTTGATACCAGTGTCATTCTCTTGGGGGTCTTATGGCATCCCTAACCTTACCATGTATTAAACCAGGCCACACATGGCTCAAGCATTACAAATCATTCTTAGGAGTGTGAAAATTAAAACATAGTAGCTAAATCTCGTGACGATTTCAAGCGAATGTGTTTCGTCATCAGGGCTGAAATATTTGGGTTTTTCAGCGAGTATTGTTTACCCTTTATCAAAATCATTAGTTGGGTTTCACAGAAAAGGAAAGAAAGAAGGGAAAGAGAGAAAAGTGTAGCTCTCTCTATTGACCCAGTCAAATCCGTAGCCATGGCCATGGGCCCATGAAACGTGAAACGAGGGGCGATGTTTTGTGTGGAAATAGGAAAAGCAGAAAATTCAAAAATTTATGTGTGTTTCTATAAAAAAAACGAGAGAAAAAAAAAACTATTACTTGTTATTCGAGAAAAACAAAATAGTTTATCATCATTTGAAAAATAAATTACATTCCCATGGTGAATGCGGTTTTCAAAATTAATCTTAAAACCGCATTCGATGAAAATTAACCTTAAAATGGTAAATATATTTTTAAATTTTCCTTAAAACCGTAAGGTTAATTTTAAAAATTACTGTTGATGAATAACGTCTTAAAAAGTAAAAATATTACTTTTATGAATATTTTAAAAAGAATTATATACATGTATTTATAAAAAATTATTTTTACTTTAAACCCAGGGAAAAAAGACTGTAAACTAATTTGATTTGTCAAAAGAAGCATGTGACGTGGTCAAGTGAATAATTCTCCCCTAAAATATAGTGAGTTAGAGCAACTCCAACGGAGTTACTTATCCAGAATGCCATCTTCCTAAGCTGTAAATGGCACCCCAGCCATTCAAAGTGAAGCTCGATGGAGATTGCATCGGAGGTGGTAAAATGCCATCAGAGTTTATGGGAGTGCCATGTTGGCACCTTTGGAAAGAAGAAGATTGGGGATGCAAAATAGCCGTTGATGGCCCTGTTTTGGACAACGGCTCTCAACGGCTATATTGAAATTTGGGGAAACCACAGCAGTACAGAGGCCCAGAAGGAAAATGACAAACCGAAAATCCTTGCCTTTTGATGCTTGTGAAAAACCCTAGCTTTACGAATCTCAGCTTCCTTGAATCAACAGGTCCAGCATTCAAGCAGCAGGAAGTCGGACTCGTTGTGCAGCAGAACGTCGTTTGGAGGAAAGGGAAGAAACAGGGGAAGAGGAAGGGAAGAGGAAGAAAGAAGGAGAAGAAGGGCGGAATTATGACTTTTCTCCTCTTAACTTATGAAATTCGATTTTAAATCAAAATTGTTAATTTATTAATTCTTTACATTCATTATTCTTTAATGATATTTTATAAATTGCTTATTTTGAATTGATTATAATTTTTTTAATTAAGTAGATTGCTCATTCTTTAAATTGACAAATTGATTTTTAAATTTAAATTGATAAATTGATAATTTTTTAATTAATAAATTGCTTATTCTTTAAATTGATTTTAAATTTTATAATTGGTAGATTGATTTGTATATGTTATAAATTGCTCATTCTTTTTAATTGATTTTATAATTTTTTAATTGATAAATTGCTCATTCTTTTAGGATGACAAATTGAATTTTAAAATTTAAATTGATAAATTTATAATTTTTAATTGATAAATTGCTCATTATTTAAATTGATTATAAATTTTATAATTGATAGATTTATTTGGATACGTTATAAATTGCTAATTTTTTAAATTGATTATAATTTTATTTTTATTTTTGTAGATGGATTTGCAATATGATGGTTCTTTAACTGATTTGCTTATGAACGACATTGATTTATATAATGATACTATTCAGAGTAATCCCACAGTATTGCCGCCATTGCAAAATGAAGTCGTTCCAAGATTGAGAAAATCGCAAAGGACAAAGAACTTCTCTGTAGAAGAAGATAAATTAGATGTAATATAGTGGCTTAATATGAAGCCAGATGCGATTCACGGGAATGAACAACAGTGTTTAATTTTGGCAAGAATCTTGTGCCAGAACTGTGGAGGCAATCAAGAAGAGCGTTCTCAATCTTCTATTAAAGTCGTTGGATTGATATAAATGCAAAATCACGACAAATTTGTGGGTTTTATAGTCAAATTGAAAGACTTTCAGACAAAGTGGACACAGAGCAAATAATGTAAGATGTAAACTTTTAAAATTAGACACTAGTATTATTTGATATTTGAACTGTGCTTGAATAATTTCATATGTTTATCGGGTTGATGAAGCAAAAGAAATGTTTGCTAATATTATTGGAAAACCATTTTCGATACGAGCATTAATGGAATATATATTGAAAATGGAGCGGAAATGGGTGGTAATTTGACCCGGCAATAAAATGGCTTCGTTATTTGGTAGTCACTGCGAGATCAACTCATGTTGAATCACGCCATTCAACTCCATATTTAAGGGATGATCTTGAACCCTCGTCCGCCCAACCTCGTAGGCCATTGGGAAGAAAGGCTTGAAAAACAACTTAAAAACAAAGAGAAGCGGCCAGATGTTGAAGATTACTAGATCATCACCACTTTGGAATGAAAGAATGGAAGTGGAGCGACAAATTGAGCGACAAGACAAAATTTATGCTCAACGGGAGATAGCATTGAATAACATCGTAAAACGATTTAGAAATTGAAGAAGACGAGGTGCAAAAATTCGAATCTGAAATGAGATGAAAATCATAGAGCTAAATACTACGCATGGACCCAATTTATGCAACATATTAGAATAACACGAAGATAGAGGTTATGAAAAGCGGGATTTTAATTTTTAGTTTATTTATTTATTATGTTCTTTATTATTTTTTTAATTTGTAGTCATTATTTATTATGTTGAAATTTGAAATTTGAAATTTGAGTTTTGAAATTTGAAATTGTTACTATACAAATATATCCGTTAAATTACGATCGTTATGAAAAATATACCCGTTAAAATATAACCGTTAAGTTTAATTATATTTTTTAATGAAAAAATATTTAATTATTAAAAATGGCACCCAGTACATTTCATTGGAGAGCGAAAAATGTTAAGGGATCACAAAAGCAACGATGAGGGGTTGCAAAATGGCGTTTGGCACCCCATTTTTGGCAACTTGCATTGGAGTTGCTCTTAGGGAGAAGCGAACATAGTGAGAAATCTCGGAACTTTCTGTTTTTGCTACCATTTCAATTCTCAATTAAGGAATGATTTCATGTATACAATGAAATCTCATATATATATATATATATATATATATATATATATATATATATATATATATATATATATAAAATAAAATAAAAGTAGTTTTTTTCAATGTTGGAGTCATGAGTTTGGTGTGAGTGTGAATGGCAGGAGACGCAAAGTAAATCATGGTGAGGATTGAATGGATTGGGAAAAAAGGTGAGTAGGAATTACTGTGAGTCGTGGAAGACAGGTGTGATATTCCCACTTAAATGTTTGTACAAATTATAGGCATTGTCTAAGGATGTTCTATAATATGGGTCATACTATTCTTTGTGGAGAACCCAGCATCCTGGGGCTTTTTAGACATTTAGGGTAAAAAATAAATAATTTAAAATAATATAGGTTTAGAAATATTCTAAATGTAATATAGTTTTGTCATGTAGGAAATTGTCTTTTGAAAATACACTTTCAAAAAATTAGAAAATTTTACGAAAAGTGTCTTTCAAAAGACACTTTTATAATTGAATGATTTAAATAAATAAGTATGCTTTATTAATTTTAAGAAATTTTGAATTTAAGTTTAAGGAGTGTCTTTGAGACACTTTTAATTTCAAATTTTAGAAAATGTCTTTGAAGAGACACTTTAATTAATGAAAAAACTATACTATATTTAGGATTATTTTCAAACTACATTTTTAAGAATTTTTTAATTTTTTATTATTTTAGTAACAACTTGCCTGACATAAATAGTGAGTCTGTACCCAGACTTTTAAAACTTTTTCAACTACCATGTTTATCAGCATAAAATCATCCAAGTACTCATTATGAGGATGAAATCTTGGAATTCTCAATCACATGAAGATGCTTCAAAGCCCTCAAATCGATTATGGAAGCCCATGGCGGTCAATCGATTAATTATAGATCTCAAATAAATGTACGGTTGGTGAATAAGGACAAATTAAAGGAAGAAATGTGTACCTTATTGACGAATCAAGAATGCTATTAATGAAAATCATGTTAGTGCAATAATAAAATACAAATATTCAAAATCAATTAGAAATTAAGTTATAGATCGAGATATCAAATCATTCGTTAAAATGATCCATGGAATGTCCAAGTCTCATGAGGCCCATTTATTTATTTATGATTTATTTCCATAAAATTCCATTTTATTTGGAACCATGGTTTTTTTAATTAAACAAAATAAAAAATGAGGTTTTGAAAATATAAGAAAGATATCTTGGAGAGAGAAAAAAAAATTGATTTGAATAAATAAAATAGTAAGAAAAAAAAAAAGGAATTTATTGAAAGTCAGAATTGGAGATGACAACTTCAAAAGGGAAGAAATGAAACCCAGGATATATTATTTAAAGGGGTAGAATCTTAATAGGTTAAGCTCTTTCATTGTAAGCATAAGGTTTAGGATTCAATCCCTCCATTTTACCGTACAATTTATTTTTGAAAACTTATTTTGACATTTAAAAAGAAGAAAGGAAACTTTTAAAAAATAATTAGATAGAGCAAATTGGAATAATGTCAAAAGAATGGTAAGGATTGTGAACTTGAGACATGCCATGCAGGTGGCAGTGGACAAGATGCGTGGCCTCAAATGAAGAAAATGTCAAACCAGACAAATCAATTAAAGATATGTAGATAATCTATCCTTGAGGCTACGACTTCAAGTCAATAGTCACAATCCAACAATTGTCTCAAACATTATTGAATATTAAATAAGTCCAACAATCAAATATTATTTAATTAATGCATTTGGAATGATAATGATTAATCGAAAATAAATCATCCTCAAACAATTAAGACTAATTACGTACAAGGCTATCCTAAGAAACATTTCCCAATTATAGTACAATAATTAACACAGAAAGAGTAGTTATATATTCAAGGGTATTAAATGTCATCAATTAAATTAGAATATTAAGAGCACCCACCGTCAAAGGGAATTAAATAGAATAGCAATAGTCAACACAATCTGGTAACTAAAAACCCATAGAAAACATTACAAAATATGGGTTTATATATATATATATATATATATATATATATATATATATATATATATACAATAATGTGCGAACAATAAAATCGAAAAAAAAAAAAAAAAAAAAAAAAAAACAGCTGAAGAAAATCCTTTTTTTTTCTCAAGATCATAACTCCACAATTGGTGTTCAGTCTCTTCTCTCCTTCTCCCTCCATCCGGACCATCCCTCATTTTCCCCCAAAATTTCATGAGCCCCCTCCTCTTTGTATTCGTCCTCCCAAGAAAAAGAAAAATGATAATAAAAAAAAAAAAAAAACTTCCACCTACTATCTCGTTCTCCTAAGAAAAAGAAAAAGAAATAATAATAATAAAAAAAATCTTTCATCAATTATTGTCCCACTATAGTGTCCTTCCAAGAAAAGAAAAACAATATCCATTCCAGGACATCTAATAATGAAAAGTAAATAAAGAAGAGTCACACCTAAATCAATTATTCCTATCAAGCCCATTATTTTCTTCCATGAAAGCTGCCAAGAAAGTTTAGAATACTTTCTCATCGACATAGATAGGAATGAGGATTGACCAAAGAAATCAAAAGAAAGTGAAGATGTGAGGAAGAAAAGCAATGGAAAGAATAAAGAAAAGTGTGAAAAAAAATCAGTAGATAAAGATAGAGCTGAGTTTTTGAGAAAAATAGGCTTTTTAAAAAAAAAATTACAAATATACGTTAAAAACAAAAATAATACTCAAACAAGTGTGTTTGGACCTCGGCATATACATTAGCAATGCACCCAATTATGGAGTTACGACATTTTTTTTTTTTTAAGCTATCTACAGTTATGGGCTACAACATTAATTTTTTTAAGTTAATACCTCGATCGTAACTACAACATTAAAAAAATTTAAGTTAAAGTTGTAGGTATTAACTTAAAAAAAAAAATCTAGCATGTCGCGTATACAGCTCTTTGGACGTTAGTTTAGCTTTTAAATATTTTGGTAATTTTTTTAAAAGTTTATTTGTTTTGGGACAAGACTTAGAAAGAGCTACACCTTTGTATTTGTTTTCATTTCGATTTGATGGAAATAACAAGAAAAAAGAAAAAAATAGATAAATTTTTAAGAAAAGGACATCTATAGAAGCCTTCAAGGCACTAAAGTCTAAGTTTTCAATTCTTTACTTTGTAGCTAATTTTTGTGGACTATACGGGGAAGAAACGGAGATTTGGTGTTTTAATTGTTTGTCATGAAAGCATATTTTATCTCCTTTCATATGATTGATTGACACTCAATCTACCTCCTTCGCCTTCTTCCTCATCTTTTTCGAGAAAATAAATGGCTTAAATGCTAAGCTACCTCTGCCTCGCCTTTGAATTGAAATCGGGGCCTTTTAGTTACAATTTTAAAAATTATTTTTTGTTCTCAACAATATGGAGAACACCTTTTTTTTTTTAATCCTGAAAAATATTAAAAAGACAAAAAAACACTAAATTCAGGTAATAAGAATAATTTTCAAAAAACATCAAAATGATGTTCTCTCTCTTTTAAAAATCTATTGTGTATGAACGGCTTTCAAACACATGGAAGCAAATGGATATCTTTTAGTTATGAAATAAAGAACTTTGCCTTTTTCACGCTCATGGGCCAATTTCCATGGCCACGGTTTTGACCGAATTAGCTTGATTTTGTTAAGCTTGATGGGTTTTGATTTTGAAAATATAAATAAATTAAGGATAAGAGAGCAAATTTTTGCATAATTATGTAAGAAGAATGATATTATTTGCATGATTATTTGTTTCTAATTTAGTGATATACATTTGTTTATTTTAGATAACTTGTGAACCCCGGAAAATTTAAAATTTTATAAAAGTATAAAATTAAATAATAAATTATTGAAATGGCTTAGGGAAGCCTAGAAAATTCTAAGCTCCGGATGACGAAAGCGGATTTGCACCGTTGAGTCAGTCTCCACAACAGTAACTAAGAAAAGTTGGTTGAATTCCTAGGTAATGGGAATTCTTTGAATTTGAGTTAGGTATGAGCGAGATTTTCTTAAAATCTCGAGATGAGCTTGACTTGAGTTAGGTTTTAATTAAAATAAATTGAACTAAAATGAAATAGATTGTTTGAGACGAGAAATAGACTTAGAGCAGGTCATGGACGATGCATCAGTAAGGCCGTGTTCAACTTAAAATTTAAGAAAAAAAAAAGAGAGAAGGCTCATTTTTGGATGGGAAAATCGGTGGGCATGGAGTAGAGAGAAGGGAGAAAATCTCACCTTCTCTTTATGATCTATAGAGATTGGGTGGTGGAATCAGTCGAGCCAAGATTTAAAGTTCATCTATATTGAGCCTCTGTGTGATCTGAAACAACCACGCAATTTCACGAATATTTCGGGTTTGGAGAAGAAAATCTAATGAGAGAAGCTCTACCTTCTCTCTAAGATTCTGACGTCGGCTAGTTTTGTGGACCAAGACTTAAAGTCGGAGTACTCATCGAAGCGACATGTAGCCTTCATCCAAGGGTGTCCATTGACAACTTGAATCAACTTCTGAAAAATCTATACGTCTCGTATCACGAGACACATACCTGAATAAAAATGGCCACTTGGGCCTATATACCAATACTCATCAAACATGTACCCAACTATATTCCAATAGTCCAAGAGTTATTTTATTACTCTTAATACAAATACATATTAAAATCTAAAATTCTAATACATATTATCCAAAACATCAAAGCCACAACCCGACTTTCTTCAAAATCGACCTCTAAAGTGAGCCATCATCTCGAACGCTCCCTGTACCTGAAAAAATATTCCCTCGACAAGGTGTTTATCGCACAGTGATGGAATCTGCCCTAAATAGGTTACTCCACCTAAGTGCATATGCAATGCTCAGACAGCACTCTCAAGTAAATCGTGATCCTAACTTGAATAATACACGTAAATTCCCGTGTCTCGGAGTCCTCGCAGAAACCATAACTTCCCTTTAAGTCATGTATGAGAAAAATATCATTTTCAAAACAAAACTTGTTGTTCTTGAAAATAAACTAGAAAGTGTCGATAAAAATATGGAATTTCTCGAGGCAAATTGGTTAGTGAAACTACGAAAGTCATGGTCTCATCTAAAATGATACAGTAGCCGTCTAACCCAATTCTTGGAAAATCATCACATGAAATTCCTTTACATAACCATGTTCATTTTGGAAAATTCATGTGCACTCACACAAAGTGGTTACCAGTGCATATAAATGCATTATGCAATTTCAATCGCACATACAATATATCAATTATGCATATATTCACAAATTACATTCACACCACATGTAATTTGCTTATGGATCAACCATCACCCAAACTAGCTCACTTGAGTTAATCAATATTCATCAAACATCACCCAAATTAGCTCATTTGAGCAATTCACAATCTCTCTTCAATGGCCTACACACAATTATATTTCATATAATTGTGACATCATTACAACACATCCAAGCTTATGCATTAACTATTAATTCCACCTGACTCAAGCCATTTCATTTCAAAAATATTTCAATAAATTATGAAACAAACACCCCGAATAGCTACCTGATCCACGGACTGTCCAAATGGAAGCTCAAAAATTCTCGAAAATTCTGCTCTAAATGTGATGCCCCAAAGCCAGAAGTCCGTTGACTGCCGTCGACTCTTAGCGAAAAATCTATCGTCTCGTATCACAAGGCATATACGAGTAAAAATGGCCATGTTTGCATCAACACTCATCAAATATACTGACTATATTCCAATAGTTCAACTCACCAAAATCTATATCTGACCAAATATATTACATAGTTAAAGAGTTATAACATTTCTCTTAATACAAATACATATTAAAATCTATAATTACAATACATATTATCGAAAACATCAAAGTCACAACCCGACTTTCTTCAAAATCGAGTCTCCCGAAGGCAAGTCTTCTCGAACACCATGTGCACAGAAAAATGTTCCTCGACAGGGTGAGCTATCGCCTAGTAGTGGAATCACCCTAAATGGGTTACTCTCCACCTAGAAGTGCATATGCAATGCTCAGAATTTAAACTGCAGCTCAAGAAAATACGTGATCTTATTTGAATGTCTAAATTAAGTTCCCATGTCTAGAGTCCTCTGGCTCCCTCGCACTTCTAAGCTATGTATGAGAAAAATATCATTTTCAAAACAAAACTTGTTGTTCTTGAAAATAAACTACATAAGTGTCGGTAAAAATATGGGACTACCCTCCGAGGCGATTGGTTGGTGAGAACTTTAAACTTGATGGTAAGTCGCCATCCAGAAATGTCTGTTGGCCCATCTCCCAACCCAATTCTCCGGAAAATCATCCTGTGAAATTCCTTTCGCAACCATGTTCGTTTTTTAGAAAATTCATGTCATGCACTAACACCTAATCTCTAGGTTACCCAATGCATATGAAAATGCATTATGCCATTTCCAAAACCATTTATACAATATATATACCAATATATTAATTATGCAACATTCTCAAATTTGCAATTCACACCACATGTAATTTAACAATATGGATCAAACAACACCAAAATTAACTCACTTGAGCAATTCAATTTCATCTCCAATGGCCTATACTCACAATTATATTCCATATAATCGAGCAAATCATAAATCTCCAATGGCCTATACACACAATTATATTCCATATAATTGAGTAAAATCATAATTTTATCTCCAATGGCATATACACAAAAACACAATTTATTATATAAATTATATTAAAACACCCAAACAGCCTACAGTCACGATTGTCCCAGTGACTCCAAAAATTCTCAAAATTTTTCACACTTAGGTTCCAAGATTTGGGACGATCAACCAACCCCTCACGGTCTCAAACCAACCTGATATTTACAAAACACTTAAACAAGGGTAAAACAGAGTAGGATAAAACCCTACCTCCACGAGTTTGTCAGGAAACTCCAACTTTTTTTGTGTCCACGCGTAGCTCTCATCAGCGTGAATCCAGCTTTGCCTTTAGCTCAGAAGCCCGAAAACCTGCGGTCCAGGATTTTTCATAGATCTAAAAAAAAAAAACGAAAGAGAAAAATTAAAATTAAAATTCTCTCACCTCTCTCTCTCTCACGCCATGCCTCATGTCGAATTAATAATAATTCATTTTCTATACTATTTGTAATAATATATTATATTATATATATGTATAATATTATATCATCACCAGATAATTTATATTCTATAATCAATGGATCAGTTCTATCGAAAATTTTTATTTCTTTTCGGTTCAATTATTTTAAATGAACTTAACCCAAATCATTTCTAACACGAAATTTTCGTAAAAAATCTAGTCCACGAAGTCAGCGACTTATTATAAAAATGCATAAAATATTCGACTATCTCAAAAATTCCATGAAACTTTTAAGGTTACTAGATTTACTTAAGGCGAATTTAACGGCGCAATCCGTTTAGTCATCAGAGATCAGAAGAATTTGTTGCAACGAAATTACCGTTTCACCCGCTTTTTCGAAAAATTGAATTTTTTCGGGGTTTCACACCAAGAATTCCAACAATTCGGTCTAAGTTTTGGGACCGATCAGAAGCTTGACTCTTTCAGCGCCAATACTTAGAAAGCGTTATAAAACACTTAAACAAAGTGCCAACTTCAAGTAGGATAAAACCCCTACCTCCACGGGTTTCGAAACTCAACTTTTTTGAGGTGTCCTGCGTAGCTCATCGCGTAGATCAACTGCACTTATTTGATGAAAACCTACGATCCAATTTTCGTAGATCTAAAAAAGAAACAAAAAAAAGAAATAATAAATAAATTAAAAAACCTCCTGCACGCCGTCTCTCTCCTCAAATCTCCTCCCACCATACAAACTTATAATCTTTTTTATTATTATTATTATTATAATATTATATTATTATTATTATTATTATTATTATTATTATTTTGAATACATAACTTATATTGTCTCATTCGGGTCCGTTTCTTCCCCGAAAAATTTTATTTCTTTTCAGTTCACTTTATTGTAAATGAACTTAACTCCATCATTCGACTTGTAAAAACTGACATGATGAATGTTATAATAGTGGTTATTGAGCCCTGATTTGAGGTCTAATGATAGACGAGGGTGGATTAAATTTAGAACGCTGCGGGCGTCATTTGGGCATGAAGTGAAAATTTCGAAATTAACCGGGTGCCTAATGAATAGTGATTTTTTCTTATTTTATCGGATGGAGGGAGTTTGCAAAGGGATTTTTAAGAAAATTTCAGTTCTATGACTTTGAACTGATATTTAGAAGATAATGGGAGATTGCAAGTGAATAGTGATTCGGATTTGAAATTTGGAGCCTCATGTGAAATTTTTCGGAGAGTGAGCGAAAAAATACGAAAAAGATGCAGAATAAATCGTAAAGACTACTTGAAACTGAAATAAAGTGAAGCGGAGTCCCGTTTGGATAGTTTCCAAGCGATCGAGCATGGCGGATAATAATACGCTATTGTCGGATTTGTTTAATGATTTTAAAATCCATTTCGGTGATTTCAAGCACGGAATCCTTGTGAGGATTTAATTAGAATATTTCATGGTCAATTTGAAGTTTGAGCAGCCAATAGAATATTTTGACGTTTGTCCCGAGTATAAAGCGGTATAAGACAAAAGGAATAAAAATACGATAAAATGGAGATATTTTCTTATGAGAGCCAATCAAAACATTTCTTAAAGGCTAAGTTAGGGTTTGTGACTCATTAGAATTGACCAATGAGTTCATGGGCTCAAATGCAATAAAATAAGTTGAGATTGGCAATATAAAGAAATGGAGGACAAATTATGAGTAAAGGAAAGTTAGAATATTTAAATGGGAGACAAACAAAATAATTCATTTGGTCTCTCAAAAAAGTTAAAGGAACCGTAGGAGAGAAAGGAGAGGGAAGAAAAGAGAGAAAAGAAAGGAGAGAAAGGAGAAGCAAGAAGAAAAAGTGAAGGGCAAAGGTATGAGATGTGATTTTTTCTCCTCATTCAAGCTATCAAGTGATCTTCAAGTGGTAATCAAGGAGAGGAGCCAAAGAAACTCAAGAAACAAGTAAGTTTTCATGGTGGGAAAGTTAGGGTTTGATGTTTTCCATGTTTAATGTCTTAGATTCTGGTATGGATGTTAAATTGATGGTATTTAAGGTTTAATGGTGCTGAATTTAAGATCAATTGAGAAAACCATGGTTTTTAGGTTAGGGTTTTGACAAAATCAAGAGTGAGTAAGGTTAGGGTTTGATAGTGAATTGTGTGTGATATGTTGGAAATGGGTACTTCAATGCATCAGATTTAAGTGTTTAGAGTGAAAGAAAAATGGAGAAGAAACCTGATTTGGTGGGATTTTGGGCGCGGTCTCAGTACGAAATGTCACGATTTCTGTTTGACCAGTTTTGGTATTTTGTATAACTTGCTCGAATTTTGATCAATTTGAGTGATTTAGTGGCTACATGGAAATAGACTTGAAGGAGAACAAAACTTAAGAAAGAAGGTATCACCAAATTCTGATCCTAAGTGGCCTAAATATTCCTCAAAGTAGGACCATGTGCAAGCCAAATTCTGGTTCAGTTTTGAACATAGATTAGCCGGTTATTTGGGCGTAAGTGAGTTTCGGTGCTCCGAATTGGTGAATTAATTGGAGATAGAACCCTTAGCACCTTAGCTTTAAATGAGTATAAGGTTATAGTGTCAAAATATGAAGTCAGACCTCGGAAAATGAGTAATACAAAGCGTCACTAGAAAATCGGTAAAATGACTAGTTGGCATGAAATGCCATAACTTTAGTTGGATGATCCGGTGGATTGATTCCAATTCCTAAGTAAAATAGATTCCTAGAGGAATAAGAATAGGAATGAGTGTTTATGGTGGATTAAATGAAAATTATGGTTGTGTGTAGTGTGATTTTCTTGGAAAGGTGAAAAGGACTATCGGACGAGAACGGGAACTCAGCGGGAAGCAAAGCGGGATTGAGCGATTGGCTTGTGAGTGAAAATGATATTTTGAAATTGAGTTTTTAAAAGTGAATGGTTTAATGTTAAACTGGATTTAATGTAAATTTTATGTAAATGTTAAGGCATATGGAAATGTTTTTATCTTGCATTGTTTTATCTTGCATCCAATGCATATATTTATATGTGTATTAAATATGTATGCATATGTTAAGGTATTATGAAAGTTTAAAAATGTTTAAAGATGTATGCATGTTAAAGGTATTATGAAAGTTTAAAAATGTTTAAGAATGCATATGTGTTTAATGATAAGTAAGGATTTAAATGTATTTATAAATGTATTTTGAAGAAATGTTTCTTGTGGTTCTAAACTATAGTTGTTATGACTGATATCGAGCGAAATACTTTAAAGCGTGTAAGGATTTAGAGGGTAAAGTTATAGGTTACTAACTGAGGAGGGAAATAGGTGTACAGTAATATCCTTACAGTGATAAAGTACTATGGCCGGAACCACATCTGCGTGAGTTTCTCACGCGACGTAGTGGTTATGGCCCCGGAATGTGACATCCCTCACCGTCGTACCGGAAGCTGACCGGTGTGTTTATTCCCCACAGGTTCCATCGAGAAAGAATGAAAAGAAGAAATAAAGAGAAAGAAAGTTTAAGGCATAAATGCTTAAAGCATAAATGGATTTTAAATGCATAAGTATTTATGGAAAGAAAGTTTAAGGCATAAATTCTTAAAGCATAAATGGATTTTAAATGCATAAGTATTTATGGAAGAAAGTTTAAGGCATAAATTCTTAAAGCATAAATGGTTTTAAATGCATAAGTATTTATTGAAAGAAAGTTTAAGGTATAAATGTTTAAAGCATAAAGCTGATTTTAATAATTTATCGATATTTATGGAAAGAAAGTTTAAGGCATAAATGTTTAATGTATAAATGGATTTTTAATTGTATAAGTATATATTATTTTGATATGTACTGAAAATGTTATATAAATGAAAATGTACACTCAAGGCTCGTTTAGCTCATTCTTTTCCGTATGTTTCAAAAACATTTCGGGTTAAGAAGACGGTGGCCGTAGAGTATCCTCTGTGCGTGGTGAGCTATCGAGGGAGACGACGCATGTGATTGCATTGAAAATAATTTATATTGTATATGTGAATATTTTGTCATGTTTTGATAAAATTATGCATGGAATTGAAGAAGGTTTAAAATGTTTTGATGATTTGAAATAAATGTATATATATGTATATTGTGTTTGATTAGGTTGTGAATGAGGAGTCGCAATATGGAAGTTGATGAATTGAAGTTTAGAAGTGTTTTAAAATGTTTTCATCAAATTTTGTAAATTTGGGAAAGTCAGAAAAGCGAGAGGAAACTACGTAGATTTTCACGAAAAAAATCTAAGTGTTGGAAAGAAAGAAAAATAAATTTTTTTAGCATACGCTTACCCGCATTATTTTTAAAAGATATGTGAAGAATTGTAAAGGGGTTCGCTCCAGTTTTAATTTATGGTTTAAGGAAAAGTTTCTATATGCATTTGGAGTCTTAGGGAGGTCCCTCGGGTTCATGAGGTTAATCCGGGTCGGGATCCTTCAACATGGTATCAGAGCGAAGTTTTGAAAATGTTATAAAGATTTGAAAATTTTTATTTTTATATGATTGTTTTTATGTTTTCTTTTAAGATTTCATAAAAAAAAAAAAAAAATTTGTGTGATTTAAAATCATATAGCCATTTGTGACATATTAATTTTTAATTCAAGAAAAATGCGTCATCGACGACCACCCACCGGGAGAGCTCACGAGGCGTGGTACCACCACGGGAACATGTTGTGAGTGCGCGTATGTTCCTCCCACCGTGATCTGTTAGGGCGCCACGCCTCTGAGGTCGTAGGAGGAATGAATGCCTTTAGAGCGAGATGGCTCGGATGTTAGCACAGCATTTAATCAGCCGGAGTGGTAGACGGTGTCCATTGGGAGGGTAGGAAATTAGAGGCAAGAAATTATGACGATTATAGGAGATCCTGGAAAGGCATAGTCGGCTAGAGGGTAATGAGATAGTTAAATTGAAATTCATGGGTTTAATTTAGCTTAAGTGAATCAATGACATTAAGTGAATTATTAATTGTAATTGTTGAAAGAAAATGGAAGAAATTGAAGGAACATAATAGAATGTGTAACAGTGGGATTTGCCACTAGGAAAGTATGGAAAAGTTGATTGTTACAACGAGTGATTATTGGAGGCTAGGGTTTTAAGCGAGATTTGATATTATTAGATATCCATGACTTTGATGTTATATTAGGCATGGACACTATCTAGACATCATGCTACAAAGTTGTTATAGGAAGAGGGTTGGGTTACATAAGCGAGGAAGGCCAGAGGTTGTTTTATGTGGGTTACGGAAAATACTACCTACGATAATATGGCTTGATTATGTGGGCTAGTGAAATACTTGAAAGTTATATCAAAGGTACCTAGCTTATGCTATTGAGGTGAGGATAATGGCAATCGAATGGAAGATATTCGATAGTCAAATAATTTCGGGATGTATTTCAGAAGGATCTTCTAGGTATATATATATATTAATTTTAGATTGAAATGACCCACAGGAATGAGAACCAATTGCTAAGGCACCTTATATGATGGCTCCTTAAAGTTGAAAGAATTGAAAGAATTGAAAGTATAAATGGATGAGCTTGTGAGTAAGGGTTTTGTTAGTAGTGCCCGCCTTAGGGAGTGCGGTTAATTATAAAAAAAAAAAAAAAAAAATGATGATGAAAGTTTAAAGATTGTATATTGATTACAGAGGATTGAATAAAGTGAAAATCGCAATCAACACCCATTTACGCGGATTGATGATCTTTTGATCCAATTACGAGGGAAGCGAGGTATTTTTGAAAATGGATCTAGCTTAGGTTACCATCAATTAAAGATTAGGTCGGAGGATGTTCCTATGACAACTTTTAGCTCTGGGGTATAGGCATTATGAGTTTTTTAGTCATGCTAGTTGGACTAACTTATATTCAGCCGCTTTTATGGATCTTATGAATAGGATCTTTCGGCCTTATTTAGATCGGAGTTTGTTATAGTATTCATTGATGACATTTTAATCTATTTAAACGATATTAGAAGATCATGAGGGAGGCATCTAAGTAGAATTATTTACTTAGTATGCCAAACAATAAATTCTAGTTACAGTTAGGCAGTGTTTTTCTAAGGCATGTGATTTGTTGAAGGGTTTGTTGATCCTCAAAAGATTGAGAAAATTGTGAACTGAAAACCACCTACGAATGTGACAGAGATATAAAGTTTTGTAGGTTTAGCAGGGTATTATTGGAAGGTTGTTAAGGGATTTTCAAAGTTAGCGGATCCTTTGACTAAATTGACAAGGAAAGATGAAAAGTTTGTATGGAAAGAGACATGTCAGAAAAGATTCAATGAACTAAAAAGGAATTTGACCTTAGCCCTAGTTCTTACAAATTCGTCGGGAGCAAGAAGCATATACGATGTGTGTGATGCTTCTAGACGAGCTTAGGGGTGTGTTAATGCAACATGAAAATGTGATAGTATATGATTTAAGGCAATTGAAAAGCATGAAGCGAAATTATCGAGACATAACCTAGAGTTAGTTGTTGTAGTCTTTGCTCTACGTATATGGGCATTGCGATATGGAGTTGCATGTAAAATTTTGAATCCACGAGAACATGTAATATTTATTCACATAGAAAGTTAAATATGAGACGAGAGAGATGGGTTGAACTCATTAAGGATTATGAGTGCGCTCGCCAGTACCATCGGGGAAATGTTAATGTAGTAGCGATGCTCTTAGTAGAAGCCTCACGGGTTCCATATCTCACCTAAAGGTTGTGTACCTCCACCCCAGATTTATGGAATTGAGGTCTTTAGGTCTGCGAGGCCCAGAGTTGTGAATATTGGAGCCTTACTGGCTACATTTCATGTTAGTCTGTACTAATAGACAAGATAAGGGAGCTATAGACTCAAGAGAAAATCGATCATGATTAAATTGAAAAGGTACAGATGCAGGCGGGTTTAAAAGGATTTTTAGTACGGAGCGGATGGTATAGTGATGATGAGTACAGTATATGTTCTGCAGATATAGAAAATTAAAATGTGAGAGGACTCACTCTTACGTATGTGCCATCAGACACTAAAATAGTATGCCTTTAAGAGATTACAAGGTGGGGACAAGTGGTGATTTATTTGAAAATGTCTCATTTTCAAAAAGTTGAGTTGAGCATCAAAGATTTGCGAGTTCTTACGGTCTCTTTCGATCCTCCGATTAAATGGGAGAGAATCATGATGGATTTTTTTTTTTCTTCTTCCACTTTGCCAGAGTGGTTATGACGTGATATAGGTGATTGTGGATAGATTGACGAAATCAGTCAATTTCCTACTTATGGAAAAATAGTGACTTAGTTGAGAAGTTGGCTGAGTTGTATATAAAAGAGATTTTACGACTTCACGGATGACCAATCTGAAAGAGCCATACAGACATTGGAAGTTATGCTCAAGGCTTGTGTGTTAGAGTTTAAAGGAAGTTAGGAAAGACATTTACCATTTATGGAGTTTTCCTACAATAATAGTTATCATGCAAGCATTGAAATGGCGCCTTATGAGGCCTTATATGGAAGAAATGTAGGACTCCATTATGTTGGGATGAGGAAAGGGAGAAAATTTTTAGGTTCATAAATTGTTCGGGCTACAACGGATAATGTTAAGTTATCGATGATAGATTAAAGATAGCTCAAAATTAGCGAGAAAAGTTATGTTGATAACGAGGAGAGATTTGGAATTTAGGTGGGGGATCGGTGTTATGAGGATATCACAGGAAGGGTGTTGCTATTCGGAAAGAAAGGAAGTTAAGTCCTCTCTGTGGGACTATGAAATTATGGAAATAATTGGAGAGGTAAGCGTATTGGTTGAGGTTCTTTGAATTGTGAGAATACATGACTTATATTTTACATTTCTATGCTTGAAAGTATATGATTCTTGTGTGGTAAGAGATCAACCGGTTGAATTGAAAAAAAAATTGACGTATGAGGAAAGACCGGTTCAAATTGTTGATCGAAATGATTAGGTTCTTTGAAACAAAGTGATTCCTTTAGTAAAGGTGTTGTGGATGAATCACGGTAGAGAGGAAGCAACATGAGAACGTGAAGATCAGATTTACTCAAGTATGTTATTTAAATTTCGGGGGCCGAAATTTTTTATGGAGGGTGATTGTAAACCCCAACCTTATTGAATGTTATAATAGTGGTTATTAGGCGGTTGAGGTCTAATGATAGAAGCTGAGGTGGATTAGAATTTAGAGCGCTCACAGGACATCATTTAGGCGTGAAGTGAAAATTTTCGAAAAAATTATGTAGGGTGTACTATTAGATAGTGATTTTTCTTATTTTATCCGGATGGAGGGGTTGCAAAGGGATTTTTAAGAAAATTTCAGTTCCTATGACTTTGAACTGATATTTAGAAGATAATGGGAGATTTAAGTGAATAGTGATTTCCGGTCTGAAATTTGGAGCACATGAAGTACCGGAAATTGAGCGAAAATACGAAAGGTGGAATAAATCATAAAGACTACTTGGCGAAATAAAGTGAAGCGGAGTCGTTTGGATAGTTTTCCAAGCGTCCGAGCGTAGTCGGATAATATCTGGTAATGGGATTTCGTTTTAATGATTTTAAATCCGATTTCGGTGATTTCAAAGCACGGAATCATTTGTGAAGAGATTTAATTAGAATGACTTCATGGTCGATTTGAAGTTTAAACGGCCAATAGAATATTTTTTGTTTAATCAGTATAAAGCGTTATAAGACAAAAAGGAATAAGAAATACGATAAAATGGAGATATTTTACTAGCATGAATGGCGTCGAGAAACATTTCTTAAGAGTAAGTTAGGGTTTGTGACTCGTTAGAATTGTGGAGAAGTAGGGTTCGTAGAACCAAATCGCGATAAAATAGAGATTGATTGGCAATATAAAAGAAATGGAGGACAAATTGTAATTAAAGGAAAGTTAGAATATTTAAATGGAGACAAACAAAATAATTCATTTTGGTCTCAAAAAGTTAAGGAACCCGTAGGAGAAAGGAGGGAAGAAAAGAGAGAGAAAGGGAGAGAAAGGAGAAGCAAGAAAAGAGAAAAAGTGAAGAGCGAAAGGTGTGAGATGTGATTTTTCTCCTCATTCAAGCTATCAAGTGATGTACCGAAGTGGTAATCGAGGAGAGGAGTAAGAAACTCAAGAAACAAGTAAGAGTTTTTCATTGGTGGGAAAGTTAGGGTTGATGTTTTATGTTTAATGTCTTAAATTACAGTGTGGATGTTAAATTGATGGTATTTAAGGTTTAATGGTGCTGAATTTAAGATCAATTAGAGAAAAGCCATGGTTTAGGTTAGGGTTTTGACAAAATCAAGTGAGTAAGGGTTAGGGTTTGATAGTGAATTGTGTGTGATATGTTGAAATGGGTATAATGCATCGATTTAAGTGTTTAAGGTGAAAGAAAAAATGGAAGAGAAACACAATTTGGTAAATTTTGGGCAACAGTCTCAGTACAGGAAATGTCCTGTTTTCTGTTTTGACCAGTTTAGTATTTTAGTATAACTTGCTCAATTTTGATCCAATTTGAGTGATTTAAGTATTTGCAGTAAATAGACGAAGAGAACAAAACTTAAGAAGAAGGTATCACCAAATTCTGATCCTAAGTGGCCTAAAAATTTACTCAAAGTAGGACCATGTGCAAGCCAAATTCTGGTTCAGTTTTTGAACATAGATTAGCCCGGTTATTTGGACGTAAAGTGAGTTTCGGTGCTCCAGGTGGGTGATTCAATTGGAATAGAACCATAGCACCTTAGCTTTAAATGAGTATAAGGACATAGTGTCAAATATGAAGTCAGACCTCCGGAAAAATGAGTAATACAAACTGTCACTAGAAAATCGGTAAAATGACTAGTTGGCATGAAAATGCCATAACTTTGGATTTGGATAGATCCGATTGGATTGATTCAATTCTAAGTAAAATAGATTAGAGGAATAAGAATATAGGAATAGTGTTTATGGTGGATTAAATGAAAATTATGGTTAATGTGTAATTGTGATTTTCTTGGAAAAGGTGAAAGGACTATCGGACGGGAACGGGAGGCTCAGCGGGAAGCAAGCGGGGATTGGTGAATTTGTGAGTGAAAATGATATTTTGAGAATTGAGTTTTTAAAGTGAATGGTTTAATGTTAAACTGAAAGTTTAATGTAAATTTTATGTAAATGTTAAGGCATATGGAAATGTTTTATCTTGCATTGTTTTATCTTGCATCAATGCATATATTTATATGTGTATTAAATATGTATACATATGTTAAGGTATTATGAAAGTTTAAAAATGTTTAAGATGTATGCATATGTTAAGGTATTATGAAAGTTTAAAAATGTTTAAGAATGCATATGTGTTTTAATGATAAAGTAAGATTTAAATGTCTTATATAAATGTATTTTGAAGAAATGTTTCTTTGATGGTTACCACTAAACCCTATGGCTGATGAATGATATCGAGTGAGGACACTTTAGAGCGTGTAAGGTTTAGGAGTAAAGTTATAGGTTACTAACTGAGGGAGGGAAATAGGTCAATACGAGTAATATCCTTCTGGCATTGATAAATCTTATGATTTGGAACCCTATACGAAAGCGTGAGTTTCTCACAGCGTAGTGGTTATGGTGGAATGTGGTATCCCTCATAGTCGTGCAGGCTGTTCGGTGTGTTTATTCTGAGTTCCATCGAAAGAATGAAAGAAAGAAATAAAAGAAAGAAAGTTTAAGGCATAAATCTTGCATCAAATGGATTTTAAATACGTAAGTATTTATGGAAAAGAAAGTTTAAGGCATAAATTCTTAAAAAGCATAAATGGATTTTAAATGCATAAGTATTTATGGAAAAGAAAGTTTAAGAGCATAAATTCTTAAAGCATAAATGGATTTTAAATGCATAAGTATTTATTGAAAAGATTTAAAAGGTATAAATGTTTTAAAGCATAAACTGATTTTAATGGTATCAATATTTATGGAAAAGAAAGTTTAAGGCATAAATGTTTAATGTATAAATGGATTTTAATTGTATAAGTATGTATTATTTTGATATATGCCCAAGAAAAATGTTATATAAATGAGAATGTACACTCAGGCTCGTTTAGCTCATTAACTCAAATATGTTTCAAAGCATTTTCAGGTTCAGACAATTGAGCGGTAGAGTATCCTCTGTGCGATGAAATTCGAGCTATCGAGGAGGCAGCGCGTAATTGCATTGAAAATAATTTACATATTGGCCTTGAATATTTTGTCATGTTTTTACGATAAAATTATCGTAGGTGAAGAAAGGTTTAAATGTTTTGATGATTTGAAAGAAATAAATGTATATATATGTATATTGTGTTTGATTGGGTTGTGGACGAGGTCCTAATATGGAAGTTGATGAATTGAAGTTTAGAAGTGTTTTTAAATGTTTTCATCAGGTTTGTAGAATTTGAGAAGTCAGAAAAAGCAGAGGAAACTACGGCGATTTTCTGAAAAAATCCGTGTTGGAAAAAGAAAAGAAAAATAAATTTTTTAGCATAACTTCCGCGTGTACAAAGATATGTGAAGAAATTGTAAAGGGTTAAATCACGGTTTCATTGGTTTTGAGAAAAGTTTCCATATGCGTTGAATGGAGATTTCAGTTTCATGAGGTTGTCAGTTGAGATCCACTTCATGACTTCCGATATTTTAAAGTAAAAATCTAGATCCTGAAGTCATTGACGGTTTATCTACCAGGAAAATCATTAAAATGACTCTCTTTGTCTCGAGTCGACGAAACTTTTAGATCTTCAGATTTGTAGAAGACCAATTATGGCATATTGTTGTCATCAGAATCTAGAAATTTTGGTTTCATTGAAATTACCGTTTTACATTTTCAGAAAATTGAATTTTTTCTACCGGGTTTTACCACATTGGCTGGACACGAAATTGATCAGTTTGGCGAAAGATTCAGGAAGCCGTGGGTCTCGGGTCTTGAGGGACTCCAAAAATTTGATCTTAATAAGAGTGAGGGCCTTTATCAGTTTATATTCATCTAATCGTGTTTGGTCTTGGTTGAGCCTAGGGGCTGTTTGGTTGTGTTCGGACATAAAACAGATTTTTGGTTTCAGCTATGATGTCAGTTTTTTTTTTTTTTTTTTTGTAGCTTTGGCGATTTTGGGCTAAGTTATTCGGGATGAGTTTTGTGCCATGTTTATGGCGATTGATCCCAATTGGGACGGGTTTGTTGTGGTGAAAGGTTGTTCCAGGATAGTTTGGTGAGAAAGTGCTGTATGGAGCTTTAAGGAGCCGGGAGCATGTTTCGTGGGTTTCACATGCTTTGCCCACAGTACCCACTTTGTTTATCTGAGGCATAACCAGGACAACCTTGGCACTACTCAGTGGAAACTGTTTTGATGTTCTTAGACTACTCAAAACGCTTTCAGAGTTAAAATCATCATATATGGTTTGATAAGGTGAGCTCATATTTGGTCAAAAATGACAAAAAATAGTGACCCTCTTTGTTTTCGTCTAGTAAATAATTCCTCTACGAGGCACCAACCCCGGACGACCATAACTTTCTTGTCGAGCTCGTTTGGGGATAATTATTAGAGACTCATAGAGAGCTCTTGAGTCTAGTCTGACCATTCACTCAGCTGTAATTTGGGTGCTCCATACTTGTTGAAAAATTGATTGTTACAACACGATCATGCTAATTGTTGGTTGTGTGGATGTGAGGGGAGTTGTGTCGAAGTGACCTTGTGGCAGGTTGTAAACTATCCAGGTGCCATGATATACCATGAATTAGCCCTAGGAAATGAGTGAACATTGCCTGAGTGGTGACTTGATGAAATGTTAACATGTGTTTGTTGTTGATGACTATTTTCTTGGTTAGAGGTGTTATGCTTAGATATCAATATGTGTGCTTTCCCAACATATTGGGTTTGTGATGTGTTTCGTGTGGACATGGCTGTTATGATGTTTGTAGTCTGGTTTATTGAATTATCGTATACAGTTTAGCCTAGGTTGGTATGAAATTGCTTGTCTAGTCTTAGTCAGAGTAGTGTTGATGCATGCTTGTTTGATGTGTTGATAAATAATAATGTTGTGTAGTGCATGTATATTAATGTTTGGCCGATGTATGGACTTTTGTGTGCATTATGACATGATATCATGAATTTGCATATGAGTGGAGTGTGCGGTATAGAGATTGTCCATGTAAAGGTCTTTATCGTAGGCATGACTTGAGTGCAATGGCACAGTGCATTGCAACGGTGCCTGGAGGACATTGCATGGTGTGGGTGTGAGTGCATAGTCGTTGTCATTCACCATCCTTGGTGAATGGATTATCAGATAATGCTTTTGGACAAGTCAATGGAGATCCACAGTTTGCATGGTGTTGCACGAGTTAAGGAAGCCGATGGCTCATTGCATTTCATGTTAGGCTACAAACGTGGAGTGAGTGCATGGGGTGGTTTTCTTGAAATTGTTTGGAGGTTGACGGCAATGTGTTATAGAATATGCCCAATTGATATACATCGGAGGTTGTCCACAAATAGATTATCGAGTGTGTCCACTATTTATATCGAAGAAGGTTGTCCACCAGGTAAACACGAAATACCTTTGTTTGAAAATGGTTTTCATTCATGGAAAAATACATGTTTGAGGGAGTCGGTAAGGACTTGATACATGGGGCATGTCATTCATGATAAGTAGGATTCTGTGCTAGGATTGCATGTCCTAGGTTGGTGTGTGCTTGGTTGTTTGACAATTCGTAATGCGTTTAGGTGGGGGAATAGCCACTTGTAGGACATCTCTCTTGGGCGTTGGCTCGTAGTCGTGGGACACCCCTTTCAAGAAGTACGGGACATGTGGGTAGACGGTGCTCCTTAGAGGCTAACTTATTACAGACGGGCCGGATTGTAGCCTTGATCCGTGTTTTGTATATTTATATTAGAACATGTTGGATTTTAATATAATGTTTTGTCAGTGATGTAATAACTCTTGGTGGCAAATTGATATAGATTGTATTTATGGATAAATGGGCCCTATGTGGCCATTTTTACTAGTATGTGGACCTGGTGTGGTCGTTGTATAATATTGGGACAGGTTGCCATGAAATTGCATGGTTGTATTTTAGGTGAGGCTCCATTACAAGGAGACTGTGGGATTTTGATAAATCCTAGGTCCTGGGAAAAGGGGACTCAATGGAGTGGTGTGGTTACGAACATCCATAGAACCTACGGGTTAATGGGTTGTCAACGGACACTGGGATTTGGGGTGTCACATAACTTCTTCTTTTTTACATACATTAAATATATAATAGGTTTCATGGTAGCAAATAACTTTGTCTTGGTCATATATTCATTGACTCTTAAATATTTTTTTGTCAATTTAATATTAAGGTTGTTACGTAGCTTAAATATATCTATCTGTTCGTTGGAAACTAAGCGGATAAACAAACAGACATCTAACACGTTGACGTGTCCCTCGTCAGCAGCTTGACATGTCAACAAATTATGCCATATGTAGGTGAGATGTCAACGACATTAGACACTCGTTGCCATTTGTTCCTTACATCGTTGGCGATAGGAAGTATGTTGAGTTATAGAATAAATGTTAAAGTAGTATTGGACAGAAAAATTTTGAGGTAAAGTTAAACATGGTCAAACATCAATGGCATTTATTAATACCTTACCTATAGGTTTCATAATGATGTAACATAATGATGATTCTTTTTATGATTTTTCTAATTTTGAATTGATAAATGTGCCTTGTTTTTTTATAATAAAAACACTCAAATTTATGTAATTTTTATAAATATATATTTTTACTTTCCGCATAATTTTTATTACCATGATTTATTTAATCCATTGAAATTGTATTTTATTTATTTGTAAAGTAAATTTTACACATTTATTGACATCAATAAAAATTTTAAAATGATTAGTAAATTAATTTTTACTAATGTACTAAATTGACGTGTGTAAATTTTAAAAAAAGTATGTCATTTTAAAAAAAATTATAAGCATTTTTATTACTAAACAAATCATATAGTTTTCATAATCAGTTTTGGCAGTGGATTTCTTATATTCATGATTATAATATCTAGATTACATGCTGATAAATCACCCAACAAGTCATGATTAAAAGTGTTACGATAATTCAAATTTGAGAATGATAAATTTCGATTCTGAAAATTGTAATTTCGGGTTAAAAATGCGAGTTTATTCTGCGGATCTCGGATGATGAAACGGTTCACCGTTGGAATCGTCTCATGAGAAATCTAGCTAGCACGTCAATTTAGTCAGTCAAAAGCAGGTCGGATCGGCACATTTTGAGGCATCGCGGTTCGGGTCTTAGTAAAACGATTCAAGTCTTGACAGAAAGTCGCATCTCTGCGTCTTCATGTGTAGTGGCGTAGTAGAAAATTATGAAAATGGATGGTAGAGACGATAGAATGTCAAAAGCGGAAAAAAGGGAATTAATTAAATAAATGGATTAAATGAAGCTAAAAAGGACAAAAGAACTACAGTCTTTCAACCTTACCAAATTAAAACAAGACCAAAAAACGTGAATTTGGGGGGGAAGATGATGCAGTGAGATGCAGAACCGATTTTTAAGAGAATTTCTTTAGAGAGAAACTTCTCTCACAATATATCGCGTGATCAAATGATCGATGATCGCGGAATAGAAAAACTGTTCTACGGAGAGGGCTTAGCGATAGTCTCGGTTAAGAGTTTAGACAAAAAATCGGCGGGGTGGGGTTTACTACCTCACTTGGGTTATATTATTCTTTAAGTGCCTGATTAAATGTTTAATTCGGACCGGCCAGTGAGAAATTTGTTGATCGGTCCTGACAGAATGCGGTGAGTATGAATTTTTATGGAATCCAAATGTGGCAGTAACCGTGGGGGCTGTTTGGGGAGTGTTGTATTCATCGTATATTGATTGGAATGAGGCAGGAAATGGCGAGTGAAATGCGGGTTCACAAGGTGAGCCGTGAATTGTGATTTTTAGGAATAATGTAGAGGGGTTTCACTATTCGAAGCTTGATTCTCAAAATATATTTTGTGAATTAATATGTTTGAATCAGGTAATTCAGTAAATTCTTTCGTGTTTGATCGTGCTTCAGTGACTAATTTTGATGTATGAATTAATTAATTTACATGACATGATTGTGTGAATTAAATTTTTGTAAATATAATAAATGTTTATATGACTACGTGAATTAAATGTATTGGAATTAGCGTACATGCATTGTATCTGCTGGAACACCCTAGGACTATAGGAGTGAGTGCTTGAGATGAGTCTAGAAAATGGTTCGGAGGGTTGTCTAAATGTGTGCTCGGTAGTCCAAATTAAAAATATCAATCGTGGAGTTGCCCAAATGATATTCATCGGAGGGTAGTCCCTGAAACAAAAAATATCAATCGTCGGAGTTGCAGTTGATATTAAATCGAGGTAGTCCGCAGACAAGTAATATCCAATCGTCGGAGTTGCCCGATTGATATACACGCATCGGAGGGTTGTCAGCGAGCGAATAAATGTGAATTATACGCATCTGAGGCAGGCGAGGTGGACTCGAGATACGAGTTAGTCATGTAGACATTCAAGTAGGATCATGCATTTTGCTTGAATGTATGTTTATTTAGACATTGCACTACATTTGGGTGGAAGTAGCCCGCCGGGCGTTCCACTGCGAGCATTAGCTCACCCTATCGAAGTATTATTTTAAGTGCGGGCGTGCGAGGACGGCTCGTCCTAGGGATTGAGGATTGGAGGAAGAAAGTCGGGTTGTGGCTTTGGGTTGATGATATATACATGTATATTGAAATGTCTAATTTTAATATGTATTGTATAAAGTTCTGATATTGTAGCTCTTGTAACTATTGGTATATAGTTGGATTCATGGGTGTATGTATTATGAGTATCATTTGTGGGCCCAGTGGGTGAGTATTACTTTGATGTGATTGGATATGTGGATATATTGGATCTATTGCATTGTTTGGGACATGTATATGCAAGTTTGTATTTGGAGTACCCGTACAAAGAGAGGCGTGCCCGATTTTCGTGAGAAATGTCGGGTCACAGAACATTCACAAGTCTTCGCGAGTTGTGGGTAGTCAGGACCCCCAGGTTTGGTGATTTACGGCGGTATCGGAGCTTAGGTATCACGGAATACCTGGGGGCTCGGGTTGGGTATCCATCACCACTAGGTGTGGTTCGATGTCAGTGTAGGTATGAGATTACCTAAATACGGGGACAAAACTGGACACTTCATGCACGTGTTTCATGTGTTTTATTATTGATTTGATGAAATGTTGTGAATGTTTGATGAATGGTATATATACCATGTCATGTTATGTGAATGTTGTGTGCTTAGGAAAAAATAGCACCTAGGTGTAGTGGAAAGTTTTGGAAAATTTTACGAGTGTACAAAACTGGAACAAAAATGAGAAAGAATAAATTTATAAATTTATTTGGCCTGATGAGTGATGAAAATAATTTTCTAAGTTGAAGAAAATCAGAGAAAATAAATTTTTATAAATTTATTTGAGTATGGAAAATGAGAAAAAAAAATGTATAAATATTTTTTTTTTTTCAAAATTTTCCAGTAGCTGGAACTAAGGGGAAATGAAAAAAAAAATGAAAAAAAATTTTGAAACTTTGAAATGGAGCTCTTGCCCATTTGAGCAGCTAAGTGAGCGCGAGCGTGGCGCGTGCAGCGGCGCGAAGCGCGGCGCTGGCGGCGCGAAGCGGCCTTGGCGTGCGAGCGAGAACGCTGAGCGCGCGGGAGGGCGCGGCGTGGGGCCCGGGGCGGCGGTGGCGCCGGGCGCGGGGCCCAGCGCGGCGGGCCGCGGGCGCGGGCGTGGCCCGAGCGCGGCCTGCGGTGGCTGGCGTCGCTGCCCGGCGATGGGCGTGCACTCGGTGCACTCGACCTATTACGGCCGGACGGCCTGATCGTATTCTTGAAGTTGATTTTTGGACATTGTTCGTGGTGCCGGTTCATGTGTTCATCACAATTTTTTTTTTTGAAAAAATTATTATTAGTATTAAATTAAATAAAATTAGACAAAATTTTTTGAAAAAAATAAAATTTTCAAAAATAAATTTTAGAAAATAAAATTTTGTTAAGCTTGATATTTTAAATGGAAAAATTGATTGCCTTGCATTACACATCAAATGCGAGGACAATGCATATACAACATTTATGTGTATGAAGAGTGTCTCGGGGCGGTGTTTATGCCTTGGAGATCCTGAATTGAAATTAGGCATTGTGTGTTAATTGTGTAGATGGCTAATAGAGGACGGGACGTAGGCGTCCACGGGAGATTCAGTTAGGCACCGCAGGCATTTGACGTGCGTAGATATTTGATCAGTAGGCCTTTGCTAATCTTCGTAGGTGTTGCGGCCATTTGCTATCGCCTGAGCTAGCATAGCAAGTATTCGGGGAGGTCCTAGTAACCTCGGGTTTAGAGTGCATCATCCTCAGGCATTCACGGGGGAGGGGGCCAGATGGTGACAGGACCGTTTATGCGGATCGAAGCGTCTTGGAGCTGCGGAGATCACCTCCGATGCGATAAGATCGGGTTAGGCTGCGTTCCGGCTAGAGGTGAGCCCAGTATGGTGTGGAAATGGGCAAGGACCTCCTAGAGACCTAGAGGCGATGACATGGAAGAAAGAGTTTCGGAGGCGTTCGTGGGTAAGTACTTTCCGAGAGATTCCCGAAGGCTCGGGGAGTTCCTAGAGAGGATTGAGCGAGGGGCGATATTGTGATGGATTATGTGGCTAGGTTCATAGAGCTAGCTCGTTTGCTGATGATTACGTGGCCACAAACTTGGCCTAGGTTAGGAATGTGAGAATGGTGAAGTTGTCCGTTCAGTTCGAGGAGACCGTAGGAGCAGCCTCTGAAGATATGGATTCCATGGTTGGGACAACCCTGACCATAGAGAGAGAGTTGGGCTTAGAGGTTGAGACCTTGAAGGAGCCTTTGTACGTGAGTTCTCCCCTAGGGATTAGGGCGAGAATAGGGATGATATGTCGAGGTTGCGAGCTGGAGATCTCGGGGACTACTCTGATGGACACGGATCATGGACATGTCGAGTTCGATGTCATCCCCAGGGATGGATTGGCGACGACTTACGAGGTCGTTATCGATTGTGGCGTAGGAGACTTACACGCCTATGTGCGGGGCGGTGCACGGTGTGGTGTTTCGAGAGGGACAAGCATGATATTTTGCCCGGACGGTATCTGAGAGTCAGTGTCGGGGCAGTTAAGCGGGTTGGTAGTAGGCCTTACTGGGGACGAGGAGAGACCAGACTTAGATCTACCTCGGATAGTTTGCGAGTATGTGGATGTTTTTCTAGATGAGCTACCTGGACTACCTCCACAAAGGGTAGTAGACTTCGGTATCGGGATTACACCACAGTATCGCCCCATCTCTGCGGCTCCAGCGTAGGATGGCGCCGGTTGAGTTGCGGGGCTCGAGTCCATTCACGGGAGCTCTTGGACAAGGGGTTCAGACCCGACACTTCACCATGGGCGCTCAGGTTCTATTTGCGAAGAAGGACAAGACCCTTCAAGCGTACGTGTTCTGGAACGGTCTGACATCGAGGTGTCGACCGACCCTAGAAAGGGTTGAGGCAGGTGATGAGTTAGGAGAGACCAAAGTCGGAGTCTTCGAGATCGTAGTTTCTTGGGATTGGTGGGTACTCTGAGGGAGATTAATTGAGGATTTCTCGGGATAAGCGGCACCTATGACTAGGTTGACCCGAAAGGAGGTCGAGTTTGATTGGGATGACGATCGCGAGGCATTCGAGGAGTTGAAGGAGACTTACTTCAGGCTCCCATCTTGATGGTCCGGACGAGGGGAGACGGGTGCAGCGGTGTATTGTGATGCCTCGAGGCGGATTGGGATGTGTTTGATGCGGTCGGGAGGGTGTGGCTTATGGTTCTCGTCGGGTTGAAGTCACGAGCGAATTACCCCACACACGACATGGGTTAGGCGGCCATAGTCTTCGCCTTGAAAATTTAGGCGCCACTACTTATCTGTGAGAGTTCGAGGTGTACTCGGACCATAAAGTCTAAAGTATATTTTCACGCGGCGGGGTACCTCAATATGAGGCAAGCGCATATGGATGGAGTTCCTAGAGTTATGACTTCACTTTGCATTACCATCCGTGGCAGATGTGGTGGGCGTCTTATTTCGGTCGGAGATCACGGAGCGTTGGCTAGTAGCTTCGGGGTAGTGAATGCTCGAGCGTGGGACGGTTTGGGCTCTGATACGTGGCCAGGCTTTCCCGGGTACCTTGGGAGTTTAGGTAGCTACACCGTCTGCGGTGAGCGAGTGATTGAGTCCCGAGTTCCGGGACGTAGAATGAGTGTCCATCGAGACCCGAGTGCGATCAGTACGGGTGGCGGATGGACCGTTCACGTAGATGGTAGTCTTCGGTATGGAGAACGGGTAGTGGTTCCCTAGTCGACCGATTTGAGAGAGAAGATTCTCAGGGAGTTTCACTCCTCTCGATTTGCCGTGCATCCAGGTGGCACGAAGATGTACGAGGATCTTCGTCGCTAATGTGAGTGGGATAAAGAGACACGTAGGGACTTTGTTCCAGCCTTGATGTCTCACGTGTCGATGGGTTAAGGGTGAGCACCGAAGCCGGCGAAGTACTTCGACCGTGGGTGGTTGGTGGAAGTGGGAGCACATCACGATGGACTTTGTGACCTTGCCGTAGGCATAGCAGAGAGCATGACGGTATGGGTGATAGTGGACCGGCTCCACGAAGTCGGCATTTTCCTGGCCGTCACGAATGACCTTCGCCTTGGAGGAGATTCTGGCTGGTTGTATATTCGAGGAGATAGTCAGGCTACATGGGGTACCACGTATAGTATCGGATAGGGACAGGGTTTCTGGCACTTTTGGAAGAGTTTCAGGCTATGGGCACACGGTGACGATGAGTACAAGCGTTCCACCCCTCGGGCCGGATGGTTAATTAAAGAGGAGGGGTATCTGGGTATTAGAGGACATGCTACGAGCATGCGTCCTGGATCATAAGGGCAGCTGGGAGGAGCATTTTCCCTTAGTGGAATTCACCTACAACAACAGTTATCAGGCGAGTATACAGATGGCACCGTATGAGGCATTGTATGGGAGGCCATGCAGGTCACCATTATGTTGGACCGAGGTGGAGAGGCTCCGTCGGCTGGTCTGTCGATTAGAACCTTTCAGAAGGTGAGCTTGATACGATAAGCGTCTTCTCACGGCTCGGGGCGCGGGAAGAGCTATCTGCGTGTCTGACGTCGACCCTTAGAGTTAGATTGGGGATCACGTTTTCTTGAAGGTGATGCTAGAGAGGAGTGGTCGGATCGACGGCGGAAACCTCATCATGAGGTTTATTGGAGCTGAGATACTCGAGAGGGTGGGCATTATAGCGTACCGGCTAGCTTTGCCGCCTAGCATGTCAGGTGTCCACGAGGTGTTTCACATCTCCATGCTCCGGAAATATACTCGGATAAAACATGTGGTGGATTAGGGACGGATGGGGTTGACACGGATGAGACCTTCGAGGAGGGGCCCAGTGTGCGTGTTGATGGCGGGTGATCGGGTTTGCGGCCAGGCCCAGGTGAGGCTAGTGAGGGTGCTGTAATGGCTATGGAGTGAAGGAGTCAACGTGGGAGCGCGAGGACACGATATGGGCTACCTATCCCTTTTTGTTTAGGGATGAAGGTACGTGGTTTAGTCGTTTAAGATTTAAATGATGTTTCATCACATGGTAGAGTGCACGTTGCATATGCATGTGGTGATTATGATTGTCGAATTTGGACGAAATTCCTTTAGGAAGGAGAATGTAAGACCAGAAATTCAATTTACGGGAAAGGGCAAAATCGTAATTTCGATTACAAAATTGTAATTTTAGTTAAAAATCAGGAATTTATTCTACGGATCTCGGATGATGAAGCAGTTCGCCATTGGAATCGTCTGTGAAATCTAGCTAGCACGTAAAAATTTCGTCAGTCCCGAGGTATCGGTCGGCACATTTTCAGGCATCGCGATTGGTCTTGAAGTAAAGCGTTACCGATGCGACAGGAGTCACGCTATAACACTGCGTACTCATGTGCCATAAGTGGCGGTAAGAAATGATGAAAATGGGCGGCGAGACAATGCTAGAGATGTCAAGCGGAGAAAGAAGAATTAATTAAATAAATGGATTAAATGAACTAAGGACAAAAGAGCTATAGACTCTTCTTGCTCCAATTAAAACAAGACCAAAAGCGTGAATTTGAAGATGATGCAGTGAGATCTCGAGCCGATTTTTAAAGAAATTTCTTTAGAGAGAGAGAAACTTCTCTCTCTAAAATATCAGATCCGACCGTCACGGCAGTCTTGGGAGACGAGAAAGAAAATTTGCTACACACGGAGAGGGCTTCGCGTGGAGTGCGGATTTAAGGAGTTTAGGCAAAATCCCCTTGAGGTGGGGTTGTCCCTACTTAGGTTTTTATTCCTTCTTTAAGTACACGGTAAATGTTTGAGTCAGATGAGGCGAAGTGAGGAATTTGTTTGATCGGTCCCAAACAGGACCGAATTGATATAATTTATGGAGATCAAATGTGCGGTCAGTAACCGTGGGGGCTGTTTGGGGTTTTATTTTTATAAAATTTGTATTAAATCATGTATTGATTGAGATAGGACCGAGGAAATGGCCGTGAAATGCGGGGTTCTGGGTGAGCCAGATGAATTGTGATTTTTGGGAATAATGTAGAGGTTTCTTCTTCGAAACATTGTTCTCAAAAATATATTTTTGTGAATTAATATGTTTGGTCGAATTAATTCCAAGTAGAATTGCTTCGTGTTTGATCATTAGCCCAGTGAGTTAATTTTGATGTATTAATTAATTGAATTTACATGACATGATTGTGTGAATTAAATTTTTGTAAATATATGCATGTTTATATATTTACACAATGAATTCATTGTATTGGAATTAGCATACATCGTGTATCTTATTTTAGGTACCACAGGGTATAGGAGTAGGTGCTTGAGATGAGTCTAGAAAATGGTTCGGGTTATCTAAAAATAATATTAATTATCGGAGGAGTAGTCAAATTAAAAATATCAATCGTCGGGTTGCCCAATTGATATTCATCGGATGATCCCTGAGCAAAAATATCAATCGAGTCGGAGTTACTTGATTGATATTCATTTGAAAAGAATTAGATCCACAAACAAGTAATGTGTCGTCGGGTTGCCCAATTGATATATACACATCGGAGGTTGTCCACGAGCAAATAAATATAATAATTCTCATACGAGGCTTAGGCGAGTGGACTGAGATACGAGGTTGGTCGTATGTAGACGTTCAAGTAGGATCGTGCATTTGCTTGAATGTATGTTTGTTTACAGACGTTGCCTTCTTGAGCAGGTGGAGAGTAGCCGGCTGGGGTGATTAGAGCCTCTTAGGCGGTCATTCGCCACCTTCGAAGGGACGGCTCGTCCTAGGGATTGAGGATTGGAAGAAAATAGGGTTGTGGCTTCTGGTTGATGATATATACATGTATTGAAATGTCTAATTTTAATATATGTATTGTATAAGTGATATTTATGCTTCTTGCAAACTATTGGTATATAGTTGGATTCATAGTTAGTATGTATTATGAATATCATTTAGCTGGGTCCAAGTGGCATTATTACTCATGTGATTGGATATATTGGATCACATTCTTGTTGACTTTTGGAGACGGGTATATGCGGGTTTGTATTTGGGTAGAGCTCCACAGTACAAGGAGACTACGCCCGATTTTCTGAAGAAATGTCGGGTTATCAGAGCATTCCACGAGTATTTCCAGCCAGGTTGACGGGTAGTCAACGGACCCTGAGTTTGGGCGTCACAAGATTTTAATAAAATAAGAGAGAGAGTTTCTTAATGATGATTTTAAAGGAAAAATATAATTATATAAAATACATGATATTATTTTATTTTTATATAAATAAATAACTTTGTATTTTTTATATAGTAATTTAACAGTATAGTAAAACTCTTTGTTGAAAAAAAATTGTGCTGATAGGTATAAAAAAAATAATCTAGAGTTTTTATGTACAACTTTTCTACAGAAAGGTTTATGGACAAATTATCAGGAAAATATATATATATATATTAAAGGTGTAAATCCTATAAAATCACTTATAAATACATTTTTCTTTCTCCCACATAAATATAAAGCCCTTCAATCTTGGTTCAAGTGGTAGGATGGGTTTATGGGAAGTCCCTGAGTTCAAATCAAAAAATAATACTATATATATATATATATATATATATATATATTGAGTTAGATTTCCATTTATTTAATATATTTTAATAAAAATAATTATAATTGAAGGACTTTAATTGCATACAAATATTATTAAACGTATAGTCACACTTTATAGGATTTGGGTATCAGTGTTAATTTTTTTATTAAAATATATAAATGATCAAATATCTTATTTTGTTTTAAAAAAGGAGACTACATTAGTTTAGCATGTGTATCTGAATTAAAAACATAGAAATCTAAATTAGGAATGTTAAAAGAAAAAAAAATTGAGTGAATAAAAGTTATCAGATAATTATTGACATATATATCAAACCAAAACAAAGAAAAAAATATATATTCCCACAATCATCTAATAATGACAAGTAAATAAAAACAATGAGTCACACCAACACCATTGCTAAAAGATAAAATGTTGCCCTTTTTCCATAAAATTGTCAAAAAGCTAATAGCTCTTTTTCTCACCAACATAGAAAAGCGAAGATATGAAGAAGAAAAGCAAAGGAGAGAAAGAGGGAAGGGAGAAAAGTGTAGCTCTCTCTCTATATTGACACGGTCAAAACGTGTGGCCATGGCCATGGGCCCATTAGCGTGAAACAAGGGCAATGTTTGGTGTGGAGATAGGATAAACGGAAATTTCAAAATATAACTTTTTATTTTTGGAAACCTGATTTTTTTTTTCCATCTTTTTTTAATCGGACCAAACACGAAAGTTTTTACTTTTGTTAAATTGATAGGTAAAAATACATAGAAATACACACATGTAGTTATATATAAAGTATGAAATTGAATTGAGGACATTATTTTTTAAAACTAACAATATTATAAAGTTAACATGTCGAGGCTGAAGGAGTGTATGATGAGAGAGGGAGGGAGGGAATCCCAGGTGAGTAAAATTTTCTTTTTAACTTTTGGTGTAATCGATGAGGAATGGAATGGAGTACCAACAATATTAATTGAATGTTAGGAACGAAGCGGGATAATTTTTCTCAAAAGATTCGTTTATTTAAAAAATCTTACCCCTTTTCAATTAAAAAAAATATGAAAATAAAATTATTTAAAGATTCATATATTTTCATATTTTCATTTTGAAGATAAAGAAAATTAGAATTTAAAAAAATAAGTCAACAATTTCATCAATTGCTGAATTTATTTTATTGACTTGGGCAACAACAATTGCAGTGCTCCACCTAGATGGGTTCGGGGTGAATGCTATTGAGTGTGAATGTGACGAGAAGCCGGGGTGTCCGTTGGTATCCAGTTAGCCGTGGAAAATCTGCACGTCTCGTTTTACGAGACAGCCCATCTAAGTAAAATGGCCACATGGGGCCCATACATCCACATACTTTCGTTAGAGAATAATGTTATATTAACATAGTTTTAAATGCGCATTTACAAAAGATTTATACATATTTACAAAAATGTTACTCAAAGCCACATTTCGGCTTTGCTTACCAGCCCTGCGAGTGCCGTGCCAGCCCGGATGTCGCAATGCGCGAAGGGTCGGCGAGATTGGCGAAGCCAGTAGAAAGTTTTCTAGGGGTTCTTTCACTTCAAAATCGTATGCGATGGCGTATATAAACAAGCGATCACATTCCATTACAATTATTATTTTATTAGCAAATAATACATATCATGCATGAGATGCGACCGCCATCTTCGCCACAGTCCCACCCGACTCGCCAGCGACTAGACTGCTTGAGTGTGGTAAACAAGTCATCTGTGTACTATGCCATGACTAACCATTGGACAACCCTCCAATTTTATTTATCAAAGCTTGATTTCCCTTTTTCTTTTCTTTTTGTGGGCCACGGATTTCCGGGTTTACACATGGGGGCGCCCATGTACTTTTCAACATTTTCCGCGAGAACATCGTAGGATTCATGTCTAGCAGTGAATAATATGTGGGACTTTCACCACGGGGTTAAATCTACTGACACTCATGAAACATGTAATTTATCATTTGATCGTCTGTGGCTCGTGAATCTATATTAGACTTTGTCCCATTTTTCCCGAGTTCCACGACCATTCACCAACAGGTGAATAAGCCTTTCCTACTTGCCCTGCCACGACGTGCGATGTGACCGTGCGTATATGTCTGTGATGCGATACATTTTCCTCATGTTACATGCATGAATGAACACTACATGAAACATTCTGTGTGGAAAATTATAATTTATCACATATAAATACCTGTCGAACCATGTTAATACATCGAAGCATGCATCAACATCGCATTTCCATACTTGCATGTCGTTCAAGCAAGCAATAACACCTGATTAGGTCACAAACTTGGGACCATTGGCCAGTACCTCACGGGCCCTTAAGCGAGCATGAATAAATTTTGGTTCCAATCGCTATCATCACATCGAGCAAACCATGACACCTAGAAACTTCGGTTTGATTCAAAGCTCTGCTTCACGGTCAGGTGCAGCGGTCATGAATCTACCCCCTTAGTCCCAAGGCTAGGAACTAATTTACATAGCCTCTCCTTGGCCTCCCACAAGCAACTCCACTGCCATTATAAAGCGCTGGGAATTTAAAATGCATACAGTAGGAAAATATCCTCTGCTCTTGGAGTTTGTCGAACTCCAGCGCTTTGGTGTCGCACGTAGATCTACGCTGCGTGCACCAGCAGTACTCCCGAGCGTCGAGCGTCGTAGCGAAGCCGGAAAATCCTTCATTTCCCTTTCCTCCCTTTCTCATTTTCCTCCCCTTTCTCTCTGAATTCTTTTCTCTTTGTTCCTTTTTCCTTTCTTTTTCTTCGCTTTTCTTTTCTTTTCCCGGCTTTTCTGCATTTAAATCTGCTTTTACTCTTTGCACATTCTCTTCATTTTCTCTTCTCCTTGCCATGTTATCTCACTTTTGGTCGTTATTGTGCGTATTGGTCAAAGGAGCAATTCCTCTCACGTTGCTCAGTCGTGTGTGGTAGTGATTTTAATGTTGTTAAGCACATTTAACATTCATTTTATGGCGTCGTCAGCCTGCCTTGGGCACCATGGTGGTAGTGGGATACGTTCATGCGTGTAATTGTGGAGCCTTTTTTTGTAGACCACATGGATCTTGCCAGTGTCGCTTTCTTGGGGTGCCATGTGGCGTCTACTGGCTGCTGCCATGTGTCATCCGACACCCACGCCTCAGCGTGAAATTCCGACGTATAAGTGCATGCGAGAAATCGGCCCCGTGATAAATTAAATTCGTGAGAGCGGTTTCAAACGGAGAAATCGGATTTCGTCATCGAGATCTAAAAATTAGGATTTTCAGTGAAATTACTATTTACCTTTGATCTAAAATCGTATTGGATTTTAAGGGTTTGCGATTGAACCATAAGTGAATGTCGTCAGTAAATGTACGGTTTTTACTCGATAGATTGTAGAATGATACGATTTCATCCGTGCCGAATAGGTTGGAGAATGCGACTTAGTATCGAAACCATCTTTCTTATGAATGATGAGGGATCATGTCGATAAATGTTTATATTTAGATGTATTTTACCTAATTTAACAAACTCCATAAATTTGTGTTCAGCCAATAAAATACTATAGAGAAAATCAAATGTCCAAAAAATAAAACTTATTTTGAATTTTTAGTTCACCTATCTCCACGCCAAACATTTCATTTGTTTCATGCTCATGGGCTCATGGCCACCCGTTTTGACCATGTCAAAAAGATAAATTAAAGCCTTGTTGAGTTTTGATTTTGAAAATGAAATAAACGAAAAGAGAACATTTTTTGTTTCAATGACCATTAAGAAGTACAAGTGTCCCATGAATTAGAAGTGGATGAGCATCAACGGGTAAAAAGAATAATATTCTTTATATGATTATTTGTTTAATTTTGAAGTAGTCTATATTGTCTAAAGCGATGTGATGGTTGATTTATGGCCTGAATTTGATTTTTAGGAACATTTCCGATCGTAAGGCCACAGTTTTTCCGTCTCGTATCAACATATTATGGTTTATTCTTTGATGCTTTTGTACTTTGTAAATTCTTTAAAATTATTTTCGTATTTTATTATTATGTAAGTATCATGGCGTGATCAATTGGTTTTTAAAAATAAAAAATAAAAATAAATAAAGAAAAGAAAAATAGACATGACACAAATGTAAAAGGACGAGCAATTGGTTTTTTAAAAATAAAGGAAAAATAAATAAATAAAAGAAAAGAAAAATAGACATGACACAAATGTAAAAGGACGAGTGCTAGTTATTGAATGGAAAATGGAGAAAAATGAAAGCAAATTTTGAAGAGGAAGGAGTCAAGAAAATTATATCAACAACTTGAAGAGTTTAAAGTTAAAATAATTTATTTTTTAAAAAAATACACATGTAGACTTTTTTTAAATATTTATAAAATAGTCTTTTACCTTTTAAAATTGTATATACTAACTACAGTCACGGTTTGAAAATTAACTTTAAAATCGTACTTAACAACTATGGTAATAAGGTAAATTTAAATGTATTTATCAACTTCGATTTTAAAATGAATGTGGTTTTAAAAAATAAGCTCTTAATTTTGTGAATATTTAAAAAAATGTATATGTTGTGTTTTTAAAACAAATGAATTAACATATCAATTCCAAGTTGCAAGTGTGATTAATGATTGATACCAACTATAAGCGTTTGTGAACCATTCAATCTAAAACAGTGGTGACAACCAATTGGCTAGAAAATGACTATTGTAAGCTATTTTTTATTTTCTATAAATACGAGAGAAAATAAAAAAAAATAGTAAAGATTAAAAATTTAAAAAAATTAAAGTTTATATGTAATTATGTTTTATTCAAACTCATTAACTTATTTTAACGTATTCATAAAAAAAGATTAAATAAATAAAAATATGTTAGTTTTTAGATATTCTTAATTATATTTAATTTTTAATATTTTATAAGACAATCAAATATGAAAAATTAATCTATTTTTTAAACATTTTTCTTTATTCCTCTCCTTAAATCCTTCTTTGACCCAACATAAAAAATGATAATTTTATAATTTTTATAAAAAGTCTAGTTAACAATCCTACATTTAATTGAAAAAAATTAACAGAAACTTACAAAAAAAAAAAAAAAAAAGATGATGAGCTCATCATTTAATGTAATGGTAAATAATTAATAATAACTAATAAAAATTCTATAGTCCGAAAAAATTCAAAAATGTTTATAACTTACTTTTTTGAATAGTTATTATTTATTTATTTATTTTAAATTTTTCCAAAGGAGCAAATATAATGACAAGACGTTGATGTTCTGAAATGAAAGTCTTATCCCCACCTCCCAAGTCTTTCTTCCCTGAAATTTCAGGCGACCTTCTCCCATACTCACCTCCCTGAACTTATGGTGTCATTATCACTTGACAGCAATCAATTGATTTTAAAATAAAACAAAAATAAATAAAGAAAAGAAAAATAGACATGACACAAATGTTAAAGGACGAGTGCTAGTTCTTGAATGGAAAATGGAGAAAAATGAAAGCAAAATTTGAAGAGGAAGTAGTCAAGAAAATGATATGAACAAGTTGCAGAGTTTAAAGTTAAAATAATTTATTTTAAAAAAAATATATATGTAGATTTTTTTTTTAAATATTTATAAAATTAGTATTTTTATTTTTTAAAATTATATATATCAATTATGATACGATTTTAAAAATTAACTTTAAAATGGTATAAATAATTGAGATAATAAGATAAATTTAAAACTGTATTTATTAAATTTTAAAATGAATGTGTTTTAAAAAATAAAAAAATTAATTTGTAGATATTTAAAAAAAATGTATATGTTGTCTTTTTAAAACAAATAGATTACTTTATACCCAACTCCAAGTTGCAAGTGTAATGATTGATGCCAACTGTAGGCGTCTTGTGAACCGTTCAGTCTAAAACAATAGTGACAACCAACGGGCTAGAAAATGATTATTGTAAACTACTTTTTTTTTATAAATAGGAAAGAGAAAATAAAAATAAAAATAAAAAAATTATAAGGATTAAAATTTAAAATTAAAATTAAAATTTATGTATTATATTTTTATTCAAACTCGTTAACTTATTTTAACGTATTCATAAAGATTAAATAAATTAAAAAATATATTGGTTTAGATATTTTTTTAATTATATTTAATTTTAATATTTATAAGACAATCAAGTATGAAAAAATTAATCTATTTTTTTAAACATTTTTTTTCTTTATTCCTCTCCTTAAATCCTTCTTTGACCCAACACAGAAAAAATGATACTTTTATAATTTTTATAAAAATTAATAATAACTAATAAAATTCTATAGTCGGAAAAAATTCAAAAATGTTTATAACTTACTTTTTTGAATAGTTATTATTTATTTATTTATTTTAAATTTGTCCAAAGGTGCAAATATAATGACAAGACGTTGATGGTCTGAAATGAAAGTCTTAGAGCATCCACAGCAGTGAGCTAAAATGAGAGCCAGTAGTTTTAGTTTGTTTTTAATAATAAACTCCCGACGATCGTAGTTTGGGTACGAGAAATTTGGAGGATATCGATTGATCGTACATCGATGGAATATATTGTCTTTGTTATCGACCAAATGTGGCTCCATTGATACCCTCGATTCTAGCCCAGTTGGAAGCAAAAGCGAGGCTCGGCGAACCGCTAGCGGAAGAAATCTAAAGCGAGAGGAAATCACCTTGAGAAAAATCGTAAACCAAGCGAACGAATGCATTTGAACTTAACGGATGCAAAATTTATTTTATAAATAGCAAAAAAAACCCGATATTTCATACCTTGGATTCGAGGTGGGCGAAGAAAGAAGAAGGGAAGAAGCGGTATTTTGTGTGTGGTTAAGTATTTCGCCGTCAGGTGCCGGTCGGCGGCGCCATCTCAGGCTTCGGTGGCCTCTTGATCATTCGGGCGTAGCGGGCCCCCCATCGCCGTGGCCGTGTCTTTCCTTCCGGCGCGATCACCCCACACGTTTGCGGATCCCCCTCCCGAGCGCCGATCTCCCTTCCCCCATCCCAGTTGCGCGCCGATCCCCCTCCTATGCATTTGCCGATCACGCCCCGGCCATCTCCACCGATCAACCTGCTTGGCCATCCCATCTGCGATCACCCCATCTGCGCCGATCTGAGGAAGCCCTCCCACCCCAATGAACACTCGTTTTGATTTTACAAAAATGAAATGAAAAAATCAAGCGGTATCTTATTTTAAATATTTTTTTTTAAATCTTTCAAAATCTGAATTAAAATAACGTTTTACTTTATATAAATTAATTTATTTTTATTAGCACTCTGAATATTTTAATTAAGCAATTATTTTCAAAAAATAATATTATAAATAAAATATTATTAATAAATAAAAAACCATAAATCATATTTTTGTGCATAATTTAGAATAAAATCTTTTACTTGATATGAATTAATTTATTTTATTAGCCTACAAATATTTTCATTAACCCAATTATTATAAAATTATTAAACCATAAATAAAATTGATGTGAATTTTCAATTCTGAGTATTTTTGTGAATTTCTTTTACCTTAGCATACCAATATTTAATTTAATTTTGATTTGTAGAGCGAAAATGGCATCTCCTCCAATACGGGCTAGACGGGGCAAAGCTTTCTTAGCGAGGAAGGCGATGGCATTTGTGCGTATGTGATTGTGTAACCAGATCAGGTGATCGGTATTAGGCTGACCAATGTCAAAGTTTTGGGATCGAGTGATGGCTAGAGTTTTTGGAGACGATGTTGGAGTTGACGCACGGACTTGTATTACGTACCAAAACCGATGGGATAAAATCCGGCATTATTGTACAAAATGGCGTGGGATACTCGCCTGGTGGTCGCCGATAGGCGCTGAAGTGGAGGCGAACATCAGAAGCGGTCGATTATCTATTGTTATAATTTTGTATAACAATTATTTAAACCATAATTTTATTTTTATCTAATTTTATTTTTCTTGACGTATGCAAGCTATGAATATATTCGGCAGTTAGAGTGGTGGATTTATGATCGTTGTTGGGAGTCTTAAATCTTTGTGATAAATTGGATGATTATGCATGGCGACCACAGACCCGGCTCCTGTTTATGAGAAACTCATGAAGCATGTATCTCTTGACTCGGATCAAGATCATATAGCAATACAGCCAGTTAATTTCTCAAAGGAAGAAGCCCAGGGAAGAAAGCGACTAAGCGACGAGAAGAGTAAAGGCGAGTCAATGAGATACTAATGTTCTATTCGAATACGATTAGCAATTATCTCGGCCCGAGTGAAAAGAGAAAGAATTTTTATGAGAACCAAAAACCAATTCTTGAAGGAACGGTGATAGAGGAGGATGTGCAATTAGGGTGCGAAGGCGTCTTTGAAGATAGGTTGAATGATCGCCGATGATGCCGTTATGGAAAGGACACCTCACATATGTGTTGAAACTGACAACATTGTATCTACTACGTAAGAATGCGATTATGGCGAGAAGCGATGAAAAATGTAGTAAATCTCCCGACTTTGATATGTACATCCTGACCTACTAGCTTTATATATTCAATGTATTTTGAAATTTGTCTCTTTAATGAAAATGTATTGTTTAAGGTCTGTGTGTGCTTTTAATAGTTATAAATGATTAAAGATGCCACTAGCAAATTTAATTTTCATTCAAATAACATAACGTAATATAGCATGAAACATAATATCGAGAAATAAAGCCCAGAATTTGCTCGATTAATGCCTTGTCGAGGTGTCGCGTCAGCGAGATGTACCAATGATGTCGTTTCGGAGGGCATCGTAGGTGTTGAATCTCGAATGGCATGGTTTCTAACCATAAATTGATCAAAGGCTATCGGGTGGCCTTGTGATGCCAGCGGGCGTTGGTTCGCAATAGTCGCCGTCACCGTTGCCGGCGGCCTCACGCAACAAGTTCGTTGTCATCAACCGCTCATCTCGATTATCATGTTGTGTAATATAATGCGGCTTTCATGATATAGCTCGAGTCGTGGTGATGCGAGAATCTATGCCGGTCCTTGAGCGATGCAAGCAGAGGCTTGAAGCACGAATGCTCGTTCTGTCGGCACTGATAACTACCGTGTTTATTTGCAAGAATGCGTGAGCCAAATCTTGAGGATGTGTAATTGGTGAGCAGTGTTCTTGATTTGGATATATCTGATGCGAAGATAGTATCTATATTGTAATGGTTGCCGTTATGGTATAATGGGAGTAGCATCCGCTCCTTGAAGTTAAGCGAAAGAGATTGGAGGCGTCAGTACATTAATGTCATTGTTGGATCCGGGCATGCCAAAAAAAGCATGCCATATCCACAAAATCGTGAACCTTGACGACCGAGCACGATGGTCGGTCGGTGGACATGGCCAGTATACATTCCGTGATATGCTGCGGACGAGTTTTTCCCACTCAGTGCATCTGATCCGAACTCACGACATTCGAGGAAAGCCCACGTTGATTGAAACACGTAACAAGCCTGTGATATCGGCGTGTTTGGTGATCTCGGATGTCGAGGCCGAGAACACACCACCCCCCTTGGCGAATCGTTTGACACTTTCGATGGTTGTGGTCTCTGCGATTACAGCATCTTCGTCGATTGGTCGCGAACATGCAGGTATGCGGCGTGCAGGAGTGCGGCCGTCGTTTTTGTTCACGGATAAACCCTCTTTGTGTTGGCAGCATTTCTTCTTTGCACGAAATAATTGTTGTGCTGTTGTAGCGTATGTAAAATCCGCATAAACAATGGCCGACTTAGACGAAACCGTCTGCGGAATAATGTTTCGTCGTGGGCCCCGGATTACCAGCGCAGTAATCATTTAAGCGGTCGAGTGCCGCTAACTCGATCACGATATCGGTATTGCCTACTGACTCTATCTCCATAGCCCGTACCTTGTGAGTGTTGTCTCTCAGGCTTCGGCTAAAGCGAACCGAGGTGTTTCTTTCTTCTTGCATCCCGAAGAAGATGAATCGTCAAATAAACGATTGAAAGAAGTTACTCATTTTTTGAGAGAGTGAGTAAATTAAGATGGGTAAATTTGTAAGGGTCATCACACTAATTTATAGATGTTTTTTGAGATCAGATTGTAAACTGAACCATATTACAAATGGGTTAGTGATTTGACAAGTCAACGCACTACTATATCGGCACGCCTTTATCGCCTTGCTAACCTTCGACGTGATTTCCGACAAGTCAATGCACTACTATATTGAAGCACTCCGTTTTATCGCCTGGCAACCCCGACGCTGATTCGGATGCTCAATACACTACTATGTTGGAGACCGGCTTTATCAGCTTTTTACAACCCCGATGTGATTTGACAAGTCACCCAGTTGATAAGGCAACCATCCAAACCCAACGCAACTTTTTAACCCCACGCGACCAAAATCACGTTGGATCGGGTAAAACTATTCAACCATGTTATGTTTTTTAACCCCACGTGATTTGACAAGTCAATGAATGACATGTCTAAGTTTCAAGATTTATCGGGCTTTTCCAACGCTTTAAAACCGGATCGACGACCGAACCTAAAAAGCTACCGGCTCATGGTTCATCGCCGGACGCGCCGAATCACGGCCAACTTACTCAGCTGAACCAAGGACGCCATAAATATTAAATTATATTTCTTTAAATATAAAATTATATTTAAAATATATTATTTAATATTTATAATGTTATTTATTCACTTTATATTTTAAAATATTAATATATGATTTGACATCAACAAAATATTTATCAACTACGTTTCGATCATTTTCTTATTAATCCAACACATCGCTTTTTTTTTTTTTTCCCTATACGTATAAATTATTTATTTTTCATTTTTTATAAGCAACTACACTAATTTAAAAATATTTAAATTTCGATATTAACATAATTTAATAAATATTTTATGTAGCCAAGTTGAGGATATAAACGAACGAAGCGTGATACACGTAATTATTAAAGAAAATCCAGCAGAAATTGGAATGATTTGTATCATTAAAAATTTGATTTGCTTCACTGGCTGAGACGCATTAACTAAAAATCTCTCAACAAATCTCAAAGCCACTTTGGGAGCCCAAATTCGGCTGGATACGGCATGGGCTAACTGCTGGAGATTAGCCTTATCCCCACCTCCCAAGTATTTCCTGTAATTTCAGGCGACCTTCTCCCATACTCACCTCCCTGAACTTTTTTCAAGAAATAGCTTCAATCCTAAGCTATACCCCATCTCCCATCCTGAACTGAAATCAAGCTTCTGAATCCCATCTTCTAGTCGATCTTGGAACAGCCAAGGCTTCCGGAAACAATTCCTAAATCATCCCTTATTCTCCTGTTCCTCCTTCTTCTTCTTCTTCCAGACCCACCAACACCTGCCTACGAAGTCTTCTTCTTGAGTTTCAGAGGAGAAGACACCCGCTATGGTTTCATTGGCCATCTTATGAGGCCTGAAGTCCCATGGAATCCACACCAGGGATGATAATGAACTTGAGAGAGGAGGAGTAATTGCATCTGACCCCAGAAAGCCATTGAAGAATCAAAGATTTTGCTATCATTCTTTTCACCAAACTATGCTAATCCTCGGTGGTGTCTAGATGAACTGGTGGAGATCAGCCAGCGTCAGCGGCTCATTCTACCCATTTTCTACCCATGTTGATCTATATGGGTAACTATATTTTTCTTTCTTTCTTTAATTTCAAATTTTTCTCTTTCAATAGAATTGGGTTCACCTTTATACTGCTAATAAAACTTTGGCCAAGTTGTTATACAATTTAATTAAGAGTTTGTCAAAAAGTTCCAACTGCTTCATAAAAGAGGGTGGTACATATATTATTTAAAATATTCATTGAAGGTGTGATGATACTTAAGATTTCACCACTTATCTCCTCATTTCCTGAAAAGCCTTGGCAACATTTATTTATTTATTAATTGATTTTTATCACTAATTTGTTTGGCCTTAAAATTTGAAGAAAATTTTAAAAACAATAGAAGGAAAAAGGTAAAAATTAAAAATAAAATTTAAATCAACGTATAAATTTCCGTATTTCTTCAAACTTCTAACTTTTCTTTCCTATGTTAGATAAATATTATATAATTTGAAAAATAAAAATAATGAACCGGTTTTTAATTATTTTTTATATCTTGATAAATCAAATAAGAAACAATTTTCATCTTATTATCTTTGATATATATAATTTAAAATATAGTTTATTTGATATAAACAGACTACTCACATTCAATTAGCCACTAGGTCAATCATGCAGGATTACTAAGTGATACCAATTTACTGAAATTTTTAATTTTTGTAACATTTAACTCTGCATGTATTTTGTGATTACCGTGCATTATGATAAGTTCCACAGAAAATTGTCGATGATATCCTCGAAGAGTTGAATTTAAGTTGGCAGAGAATGAATTCTCATTGAAACATATATGGCTGTATTTATTTGTGGTATAAGCACATGTAATTTAAACTCTTACGACTATGATTTATAGTCATGCTTATATATCGGGAAGATGACATACTGCCCCACGCGATCATTTTTAATTGATGTAGACTCGATGTGGTCGTTGTATAATATTGGGTCATGTTGCCATGTAATCAGATACTGCCAGATTTGGTAGGTGCCTCCTCGTATAGCGATATTTCCGATTTTCGTTAAATCACGGGTCCTGCACGTTACCTGATATCCACGAACATTCTGCTCACTTGATGCGAAAATGATCCATTTCGTTGTCGCGGAAAATGGTGAAGAATTACTCGATCCTAAGTATCATATTTAGTGTCATCGGCCAGATTCTTACGTATTCACAATTATACCACATATATTGCTTCATTAATTTATTACCAAATATAGCCCGCTCCAACTTAAAGACATCGAATGCAGATTAATCATATTTTGTATTACCTCCAAATATTATAGTAATTCACGGTTAAAGTCGCGAATGCATATGGCTAAGATCATAATCAACATCCAAAAATCATGTAGACCCCCTTTATCAAAGACAACCCGTAACATTATTTGAAGATACGTTGCATGTATTGAACAAACTAAAAGAAGGTTATATTAAATGATAGAATTAAATATATTTCTCCGGTTCTTTTCTATAAATAAACCTCTAAGAGCGGGTGAAATTGAGGTTCAACAAATACGGTCGAAAGGATAATCTTAGCCAGACTTATTCACGTAAGCCTATCATCACCCTCAACATTCAAGAAGCCTAATACATAAGATCGAACGATCAACTAAGATATCGATATAGAGGGGAGTATGCCATGATGTAAGATTGTTGAATGTGATCAGACTTTTTTTCCCTTCGCTTAGGTTTTATCCCATTAGGTTGATTTAATGTTGTTTTTAACAGAAGTCTTACCGTACTCAAGAGCAATCAACAAGATTACATGAATATCGTACTCTTTATCAAAGAAGTATCCATTGGGCTGCACACATTTTAATGAGAATTCATACCTGCAAGTATTCAAAGATGAATGTTATAAAATTGAAGATGAGTGGTTAAGAATAACAACAGACTTTAGATCTAAGAATTACACTTATTCATTTAAGGTAAATGAACTTCATTAACCCTATAATTTATAGAATCCTATAATCTCAATTGTTATAACAATTTGAACCATCTTTTTATGCTTCATAAAAAGGCTTTACTATCCTTTATAAAGATATCACAGAAAATAATACTTTCTCATTTTTTCTTTAGTCTAAGCTTTTTTATTTTCATTCTCTCTTTAATTATATATATATATATATATATATATATATATATATATATATATATAAATAACAAAGAGAATGATATAATTCTCTTTAACTTAGCATTTTGTCACAATTTATTTATAAATAAAATCATATGACTTTTTCATATTTACATGCAGTTCACATATTGGTTGGTCTTCCACTATATTATTTCTTTGTTTTTTTTTATTCTGTATTTTATTTTACCTGATTTTGCCTCATAATACTTTTTCTGTAATTTATTCATTGTAATTTTATAAATAAAATTTAATCAGTTTTTAAAAGGATGGACTCTTTTGGGTTTTGCGGATTTCTACCAAATAAAGAAATATTTATTCTCACTTGACATGTCTCATGATTACTTCACATTTTTATAATAAATATTAATGAAGCAAATTGAAAACATTTATTTAACTTTGGCTAGAATTCAGCAGAACAAATAGTTAAACGGGCTACCTCGGCCCGAACCTGAGTAACCCATGAGCCTATTTAGGCTGGCCCATAATCGACCTGGGTCTTATTTAGATTTTTATTTTTATGATCAAACCCTCTTGGGTTCTGGACCCAACCCACTCTAATATATCAAAATAACCATATTCCCTCTCTATGCCAACTGAATAAGATGACTTGTGATTGATCAAAACCTTCAGAGAGTGAAACAGAACTCATGAATAGGGAGATGCGCCTACACAGGGAGGACAGAACGTCAAATTCATGGGAGTTAAACTGCAAAGAAAGGAAAATCTATTCATGGTGAATACGAATATATAAGTTGAAATTTTGTACTTGATTAAACACGATTTTAAGGTAAATTTTTTAAATCAAGAGTTTACTAACTACATTTTAAGGTAAAATTTAAACCCATTTTAGAATGGTTTAAAATTCTATCAACTACATTTGTTGATCTGAAGTGGAAATTATCTAAAACTATATTCATAAATGATGTCTAATTGTATGGAAAGAAGATCATTGACTAATATTAAAACAAATTTATATTCATTTATTTTAATCAATAATAAAAACTTAAAACCGTTAGGTAATAATGAGTAAACTAAAATCTATAAATGGGAAGCAAAGAAAATAAAGAAAACGAGTAAATGGCAGAATATTGGACTCTTGAGTATTCCTAAGATTCTCATCAAACAAAATAAAGAAAAAATTATATTCCCACAATCATCTAGAATACACAAGTAACAAAAAGAAAGAGTCACATCTGTCACGACTCCAACTCGGGAATCATGACCCCATGCAGCGGGAAGCATAAGTGCCACCGAAACCCGTAGCAAGCCCTTATTGAAATATTCATGCCGACTATCATACGATCACCGCTCTATATATCCACACGCATATATAATATGCTCGCATGCCAAACATCAATAGGAGAAATAAAGTCTCGATCCCATATACACCACATCAAGGCTACAAATGAACAGAATTATCTGAATTACAAAACATACTAATATTCCAGTGTACTGCAGTGACACCTAGGTTAAATAGACAAAGATTAATACTATCATAATAGTACATGTAACCGCCGTGAAGGAAAGAATCTCGCTAAGCCAAGGATTCGAAGAAGGAGGACCGACAAGACTAAAATAATTAGACTGTCACCTCGAGAGTGAGTTAATATCATATAATTCATACCATTCATGAACTAAAATGCTATACATACTTATAGTAAATTCATAATATAAACATGGTAATGGAAATTATATTAATAAGGAAATTCACATAATCATGTATACGCACACAAAGATAGTTCATGTCATAACACAAATATTACATCAATCGAGACATTAGTAGACCTGTCTAATACTTTAAGCCCTACTACTCTTCCCAATCCAATGATCGGGCGCCCCGAGAGAATGCTCACTGTGTCCTAACTCGCCGACACTTAATCCACACCAGGCCGCGCCCGAGAGAATGCTCAACCGTAGGTCCTTACCTCCACCCACTAACATATCATAATCCAGCCGCGCCCCGAGAGAAACGTCAACCAGGGAACTCATGTCGATAACCATAAACCATAACATAAACCGACACACCATAAAGACGCTGTCCCGATGTAAAACTAATTAGGTGGTATGTCCTACTATAGTTCCCATTACAAACATTTCAAATACAATGCAATGCTAAATATCACCCCAACAATACACCACATCCATCATCATAACAATTTCATATGCATATATTTCATAACAACTAAATAATTTAGTTACCATAGTAAATATCCACCTAATAGTAATAATCATGTCGTGATGATGGGGTGTGTACTTAATGCCGTAAATGCTATAATGTATGCAGATGATGTGTCATAAACTATATGATATCAACTCACTGAAAACGGTTCGGGAGTCGCTTCTACGCCTCAAACGCCTGCCAGAATGCTTGGACACCAGAATAGAAAAGACATAATCAATATCAAGATCGAGGTTTAAGATTAACTCTTAGACTCACTAGACACCCACAAAAGAATCGACATAAAGCACATCTAAATTTCACCGAAAATCTCTGCAACTTCCCTAAAACCGGACTTAACTCCTGTGAAACAAGTCCAACCCGAAGTAAATAACATTTCCAATATACACAAGAAATCAAACACCGAGTCAAGCCACACAACTACAATTTTATTGTCTCGACTGTCCTAATCCACCAAATCAACAATCAGATTCGCAATATACACAATCAATCTTACTAACTACTTCATCATACAATACAAGTAACTAATTCAACGTAGTCCAAATATGCGACATATTCAACATACATTATTTGAACAATTAAAATCGACGTGGACAAATACACTGGCCAGTTCCCACACGTTTTGGGTATATATTCTTTACCAAGCTCGTGATTTAAAACCGACAAAATCGCTCTAACCACTAATCCAGACGAACGTCTGGCTTCGGGCATCGCCCCCGAGGTCCGCCGCCGCCGACTGGCCTAAAATTCGAGGGTCAGCCGAATTAGGATTCTAAGGACACCCACGCAGCTCCAAAGCCCAAGGAAGCCAAAATGTGATCGCTGGCCCTGAGGACCACCTGAGGGCTTTCCATCGCCCCGACAGCCCCCAACTCCTCGGGCCGAGCTCCACCTCCGCTTCACCGCAAACGACCTTGGAACGTCATCAAGGGTGGATCCTTAAGTTTTCGGGGAGAGAGTTCAGATCCGTGTCTGGGTTGGGCGAGGTGGCTTTAATGGTCGAACGTCATGGCGCAAGGGCGAGTGAGCTCAAGGGGCGTGATTCCGCGAGGACGGAAGCTTCAGTATGAACCAATACAAGGGTGGCCTGAGGTGGGGATTACCTTTTCCTGCTCCGGACTACCAGACGCACGGTCGGAATTCCACGAATGGCGCCTGTGAGGGTGGCAACGTGAGGTGCCTGGGGAGAGAGAGAAGGTGGCAGGCTGAGATGGAATTTGCAAGTTAAGCAATTTGTTTTAAATCTCCTCAAAGCTTAAACCATACCATTAAGTCCCCATCACACTTGATTTGGGCACTTTATCTAATTAAAATCAAAATAATAATATAAAATGTATATATTACAATTAATAATGCATAATGATAATTATTTACATAATTTGTAGGGTCAAAATAAATATATTATGTCCCAAATAACTTTTAGGATTAATAAAATATATACTTAGGAAAAATTAAATTTAATAATTCAATTTAAAACACATCACTAATACGGGTATTACAACATCTAAAATCAAACATTTCTATAAGAGCCACTATTGTAGGTCGCCTCTTTTTCTTCCACAAACCGAAGAAAAGTTTAGAGTTCATTTTTTCAATCGACATGGATAGGAATAGGATTGGACCCAAAAGAAAACAATGAGAAAAGTGAAGATGTGAGGGAAGAAAAAGCTATGGAAAGAAAGAGATAAGAGAGAAAAGTGTAAAAATCGATAACAGAGAGAGATGAGTTTTGGACAAAAATATGTTTTTTTTTTTTAAAAAGTATAATACAGATTGAAACCCAATAATGCTCAAACTAAGACGTTTTCGACCACGACATATACATCGCAATGTGACAAGCTTAGGGCTATGCCATTAAAAAAATTTTAAAAGACTGCCTCGCGCCACTAATTATGACATTGAAATTTTTTAAGTTAAAGCCATTGACTTTAAACTTAATAAAAAATTCAAATGTGACATATGCTCACTTCGATATTAGTTTGCTTTTCAAAACTATTTTGGTAATCTTCTAAAAATTTATTAGTTTTGGGACAAGACTCAGAAGAGTTTACACCTTAATTTTTGCATCTCATCATCGAAGAATATTTCTAGCATAGTCAAAACAATATCATTATATTTGCTATCTAGGAAAAAATTTCACTTTTTCTTTTCATTATTAATGATATTATATATTGGAGTAAGAAATTATTTGTTTCATTTCATTTGATGGAAATAACAAAGAAAGAAAATAAATTGATAATAATATCCTTAAAATAAAATTAAATGATATATTTTTTATTTAAAAGCATTTTTCTATTTTTTTATCGAATTATAAAAGGATATACAATTATATAGAGGGACACAATTATTTATAAATAAAACAACTAAATAAATATCTTTTGTGTCTTATACATTGATATAATTATTTATAATATAATAAAACCTATGAGTACGTAAGAAAATACATGAATGGATATAAAACAAAATTACAAATAAAATTCATGAATGACCACAAGGAAGAGGGATTTTCCAATAAATTTATAAAAAAAAATTAATATTATAAGGGTTTTTTAGATTTTTTTTTTTTTAAAATAGATAATTTTATTGATCCAAACTATAATAAAATTCATAGAAAAACAAAATCAAATTCTAAAACTCAAAGCATCACGCAGTCCCGCATTAATGACCGTAATAGTTTAATGACTATAATATTTATGACTTAATTATAGCATATCTATTAACATGATTTAATTTGTTGCTCCTTAGTGATCGAATATGCTTTACCATTTGAATCTCTCACATATATGGCTCAGTAAACGCCGCAACAAGATGGTGAAAAATCCGGGGCCGTCGTAATTAAGACAAACAACAACACAATCACACAAACAAGCGATGATAAAAATTAAGGAAAACAAAATTCAACCAGGTATCACTTTGCATCGGTAGAAAGATGATGATAGAAAGATGTTACATAGATTGCGTGATTTAAGGCTAAAAATGGTAAAAAAATTAACCCTCCTTATTAACTAGAAAAGGGCTTAAGAGATATCACATAAGAAAAATAGAAGAGGCTAGGGTTTTAACTTGAAATTATTAGTTTTTTAACTATTACTTAGGAAAATAAAGATGAGGAATATATAATTATATAAAATAACATAAGGTTATTTTATATTTAGATAAATAAGTAGACATGTGTAGATATCTCTCAAGTATTTTCAGATGGATTCATATGGTTTTCTACTTATTAAATTAATAAAATATAATAAAATCAATTACTATGTTAAAAAATAGAACATATTAATCTTTGTTCTATATATAAAAGATAAAGAATAAATAAATGAACAATATGAGGTGAAGATTCTCAAACTCGGGAAAAGACCTTCCATCGCTAAAAGAATGCGGAAGGTTCGTAAAGTTCAAGAAGTCCACATGTACATAGTAGAGAATTCTATAACTCTCTTGATTTGTAAGAAACCTTCAAAGGTTCTACACACTTTCATAGGTGGCTATAAATATAGATGGTGGCCTCATTTTCCAAACTACCAAACTTGAGAGCTTCTCAAAGCGTTGTATAGAGTTCTTCTTTAATAGAGTTTATTTATTCCAAGTGTTCTCAGGAGTTATCTTAGCATCCAAACCACGGGTAGAAGTCGAAAGCATGCAAGCGGGGCAAATGGGAGGTTGACTTAGCAACACCCAATAAGCGAGTTGTCTAAGTGCCGCACTAGGAGATAAGTGAAAGACTGTCCTGACATGTTGTCATGATTGATCCGATATAGTGCAAAGGGCAACAGAGAATTTTTTTACAAAATAATAAATAAGTAATGTAAGCCTTCAAGGCTACTAAAGCTCGAAAAGTTTTAAATTTGTTACTTTTCCAAATTTAATTTTGTGGACTATACGAGGAAGAAATCTTCATGGAGATTTAAAAGCCAAATCGACTATCATGAGAAAGCATCTTTATCTCCTTTCATACTTAATTGATTGGCTCTCAGGTTACCTTCCTCCTGCCTTCTTCTGCATTTTTTTTCTCAAGAAAATGGAAATAGCTTAAATGCTAAGCTGTGACGCCCCAAATCAGGGGATCCCGTTGACAACCCGTCGTCCCCGCGGAAATCCCCGCCAGGTCTCATCACACTCACATGAGTAAAATAGCCACCGCCGGTCCATACAACCATAATTTCATAAAAATATTCAAACTATATTCCAATAGTTTCATGCCTGCTTACAAAAAAACATTTATACATGTTTTACAAAATATTTACTCAAAGCCACAAGCCCGCGCCTCAAAGCGGCCTCTAGAGAGCGCCGCCTCCCCGGATACTCCTCGCATTCGAAAGGGGGTCCCACAATGGGGTGAGCAATGCCCAGACTTCAAACTCTGGGTCCGTTGACTACCCGTCAACCACTGAAGCACCGCAAGGTCGGCCACCCGACCTCTTCACGTAAAACGCAGTCTCCTTTGTACGGAGCCCTACCAAGAACAAACTCCGCCCCAACATCAACATCGAAGATATATGAATAAAACCCGCCTCCGGGCCCATACTACAATACCCATCATCATACATCAACTATATACCATTGTTTCAAGAGTTAATAAATTACTTTAACACAAACACAGCATAAAGGTTTACAATTTTAATACATGTTAAACCCAAAACTATCAAAGCCACAAACTGACTTTCTTCTAAATTCTACTCTAAGATACTGCCTCCTCTAACGCCTCCTGCACTAAAATATGTTCCTCGATTAGGCAAGCTAATGCCTGAGTGGAATCACCCTAAATGGGTTACTCCCACCTAAGTGCATATGCATGCTCTATATAAACACACATTTAAGCAAATACGTGATCCTACTTGAATGCCTACATGTCATCCCCATGTCTCGAGTCCTCACCGACTCACTCACACTCTGTTTACCATGTATGAGAAAAATTATCATTTTCAAAACAATTTTCGTTATTTTCGAACTATACTACCGGCGATTCAGAAAATACGGATTTGATTCTCTCGAGGCGAATGTGTCGAGAACCTTCCAAACAAGCCATGTCCCCATCCGAAATGATCTGCTAGGACCGTCTCCCAACCCCATTCTCCGGAATTATCCCGTGAAATTCCTTTCACAACCATGTTCGCTTTTCGTGTAATCCATGTCGCACTCACACTCAATTCCTAGGTTACCCCGAAGGCATACAACGCATTATGCCATTTCTATCATTTTCATACAACACATGCAAATATATCAATACGCATATTTACATAAATTAAATCACACAAACATATCGCAATTTCAATCATAACTCCTAAATTAGCTCACTTGAACTAATCATAATTCTATTTCAATGGTCTACAAACACAATTATATTTATATAATTCAGTGACACTATGTTAAATATCAAAATCATGTATTAACCTCCATCTTATTACTACACACCCGCTTACGACATCAAACAATTCAATCCATTATACAAAATTAGCTCACGTATTAATTAACAAACACGAGCAATTCAATTTGAATTACTCATCCAAACACAATTTCGAAAATATTTCACAACACCATTCACATTAACGCGGAAACCCGTCACCGCTTCACGATCACTACCTAATAACATCGGTTCCACTTTGTGGACCCAAATTCCATGGCCAATCCCGGCCTCATACATACAAAAATACAACTTAGAGCATAAATCACACCCTAGCAGCCCCAAACAGTCCACCCACTGCCACGGCCTATCCATTTTGGTTTCAAAAATTTACAACAACTCTGCCTCCAAGATTGACCGACCAAACTGCCCCCTCACTCGCCTCAACCAACTCAAACATCACTGTGTGTGTAAAAAAAAAAAAAAAAACACTTAAATAAAGTAAACCAAGTAGATAAAACCCTACCTCACGGAGTTTGTCAAACTCCTCAAAACTCGAGTCCACGCCGCTATCCTCCATCGAGAACAACTTTCCTTCTTACCCCGAGGAACTCAACGTCTGACGCTCAGAATTCCAGAGAGAAGGGCTTTCTCTCTCTAGAAAATCACAATTTCAGCCTCAGAAGCCTCGCACGCTTTTTCCTTTTTCACATTTTGGCCCTTGTTTGAGAAGATCACTATTTTCTAATTTGGCTTCATTATCATTTAAACAATTCCTAAAATGCCATCTATGTCCCTAAGTTTGATTTTCGATATTTGCACCATTCGACCGGTCTATTTCACATTTCTACTCATGCAACTTATGGCCCATGAGTACATGTTATATGTGACTTTCGTCACATCAAATATCGTTTCCATTTCCGCACCGATACTGCGGCTCGAACGGCAAATTCCTACATCGTTCCATCATAGAAATTGACAAAGTTAGCTAGATTGCGAGACGATTCCAATGAAACTGCCATCATCCGAGATCTAGAGAATAAATTTCGGATTTTTACCGAAATTACGATTTTACCATTTTTCCAAAAATTGGAATTTTCTCGGGTCTTACACCCAGTAGAAAGTTTTCCTACAAGGGTTACTCCCCGCCTAAAATGCGTATGCAATGGCATATATAAACAATTAATCACATTCCATACAATTATGCACTATTATATGAAATGACCATCTCATGCATGAGATGCGACCTCACGCTCACAACCCGGTCCTAACTGACTCTCACACTGGAATCTAAGTGAGAATAAAATCCGCCATCTGTTTGACACCATGACTAAAACCATCTGATAACTTCCAATTTTAATTCATCAAACCCGATTTTTCTTTCTTCAGGGCCACGGATTCGGCCACACTGCACGCCGCACGCCTTCAACATTATCGCAAACTAAATCGCCGGATTCATGTCTAACCAGAATAACATTGGACTTTTCACCCCGGGGGAGATCTACCCCAACTCGCTTCAAGCCAAAGCATGTAATTTATCATTTTGATCATTTTACACCCGTGAATCTCTACCTCGACTGGCCCCATTTTTCCGAAAGTTCACCACCCATTCACCAACACTGGTGAATAAACCATACCCTGCACCCACACCTGACTTGACGCGATGTGACCGTGCATATGAAATGCATGATCTTAATGCATTTTCACATATTACCTTCGCCAGATAGGCACCACATAAACATTTATTCACAAACCATGGACATTATAATTTATACATATAATTTACCTCCATACAAACCATGTTAATACATCAAATAGCATGCATCAACATAACATATTCACACCTTTGTAGCTACTCAGACAAGCAATAACACACAATAGGTCACAAACCTTGGACCATTCAACGAGGCACACCACGGTCCCTTCACAGAATATGAACTAATTTGGTTCCATTTGTAATTGCATCAAACAACCATAGCGCCTAAAGCTATACATTTCAGCTCCGGCCTAACTCCACAGTCCATGGCTGTGTGAAACCGATCATGAAATCCATACCCCTTAGTCCCGAGTCTTGGAACTAATTTGTGGCCTCCTCATGGCCTCCCATAAACTTAACCCCTGCATTATATAGGCTCTTGAGATTAAAAGTAAATGAAAGTAGGAAAATATCCTGCGCCGTGGGTTTGTCGAAACTCCGACTTTTGATGTCCACACGTAGATCCCCGCTGCGTGCTGAAACTTCTAGTCCTCAAAATGTCAGACGACCGTCAGAAGCTGAAATCACTCATTTCCCTTTCCTTCTTTTCTCGCTTTTTCCACTTCCTTTCTCTCTGCAGATTCTTTTCCTTTTTGTTCATTTTCTCCTTTCTTTTCTTTCACTTTTTTTTCTTTTCTTTTCTTTTTCTCAATTTAAATCTCATTTCTCCTTTCACTTTCTCTTCTCCTTTGGTCATTCTCTCCCATTTGGATGGGGCATTGGCCGTATGGGTGAAGAAGGAAGTTTAATACCAGCTGCTCCAACCATATGTGTGGCTATCATAAGTCCATCTTTTTCTTTTGTTTCTTAATTATAACATGACATGTTGCTACGTGGAACGATGTGAGCCGTAGGATTCATTCTACGTAGGTAGTGAGCCATTCCTTGATACCAATTAATAGATTCTCTTCAGGGTCTTATGTGGCATCCACTGCTCTCATGTGTCATCAGGCACCCCACACCTCGAACTTGTGAAATCCAGGCTACTTAGGAATTCGACAAAATTCGACATAGTGGCTAAATCTCGTGTGAGAGACGATTTGTGAATGTTTAGGTCATCAGAGACTAGAAATATTTCGGTTTTAAGTAGAGTATTGTTTGCGCTATCCCGTCGTGGATTTTACGGGGTTTGAGAAAAGGAAAGAAAAGAAAGAAAAGGGAAGAGAGAAAAGTGTAGCTCTCTCCTCTATTATTGATCAAATCACATGGCCATGGCAATGGGCCCATGAACGATGAAAGCAGGGGCAATGTTTTGTGTGGAAATGGGCTTAGAAAATTCAAATTTATATTGTGTTTCTATAAAAAAAACAGAAAAAAAAAAACTATTACTTGTTATTCAGAAAAACAAAAATAGTTTATCATCATTTGAAAAATAAATTACATTCCCATGGTGAATGCGGTTTTCAAAATTAATCTTAAAACGCATTCGTGAAAAATAACCTTAAAATGAGTAAATATATTTTAAATTTTCCTTAAAACCGTAAGGTTAATTTTAAAGTCTTGTTGATGAATAACGTCTTAAAAGTAAAAATATTACTTTTATGAATATTTTAAAAAGAATTATATACATGTATTTATAAAAAATTATTTTTACTTTAAACCCAGGGAAAAAAAACTGTAAACTAATTTGATTTGTCAAAGAAGCATGTGGCGTGGTCAAGAGTGAATAATTCTCACAAAATATAGTGAGTTAGAGCTGACTCAGCGGGAGTTGCTATAGAAAATATCATCTTCCTAAGCTGCTAAATGGCACTGAGCGGTAAAATTGAAGCTCGATGGAGATTGCATCGGAGGTAACAAAATGCCATCGAGTTTATAAGTGCATATTTGGCACCTTTGGAGAAGAAGAAGATTGGGGATGCAAAATAGTTAGATTGATGGCCCTTTATTTTGGACAACGGCTCAGCGACTATATTGAAATTTGAAACTACTATACAAAATTCTGAGGCTAGAAAGAGAAAGCAAGCGAAAATCCTTGCCTTTTGATGCTTGTAGAAAACCTAGCTTCTGAATCTCGACTTCCTTGAATCAACGAGTCCGGCATTCAAGCGGCGGGAAGTCGGACTCGTTGTGCGTGACGTCGTTTGGAGGAAGGGAAAGAAACGGGGAAAGAGAGGAAGAGGAAGAAAGAAGGAGAAGAGGACGGGTATGACTTTTCTCCTCTTAACTTATGAAATTCTGATTTTTAAATCAAAATTGTTAATTTATTAATTCTTTACATTCATTAATTCTTTAATGATATTTTATAAATTGCTTATTTTTGAATTGATTATAATTTTTTTTTAATTAGTAAATTGCTCATTCTTTAAATTGACAAATTGATTTTTTTAAGATTAAATTGATAAATTGATAATTTTTAATTAATAAATTGCTTATTCTTTAAATTGATTTTAAATTTATAATTGGTAGATTGGTTGTATATGTTATAAATTGCTCATTCTTTTAATTGATTATAATTTTTTAATTGATAAATTGCTCATTCTTTTAGGATGACAAATTGAATTTTAAATTTAAATTGATAAATTTATAATTTTTAATTGATAAATTGCTCATTATTTAAATTGATTATAAATTTTATAATTGATAGATTTATTTGGATACGTTATAAATTGCTAATTTTTTAAATTGATTATAATTTTATTTTTATTTTTGTAGATGGATTTGCAATATGATGGTTCTTTAACTGATTTGCTTATGAACGACATCGATTTATATAATGATACTATTCAGAGTAATCCCACAGTATTGCCGCCATTGCAAAATGAAGTCGTTCCAAGATTGAGAAAATCGCAAAGGACAAAGAACTTCTCTGTAGAAGAAGATAAATTAATTGTGTCTGCGTGGCTTAATATGAGCAAAGATACGATTACGGGAATGAGCAAACAAGGTGGTGCATTTTAGCGAGAAAATCTTGATAGAACTTCATGGAGGCAATCAAGAAGGCGTTCTCAATCTTCTATTAAAGTCGTTTGGTGATATAAATGCAAATGTGCAATGATTTGTCGGTTTATAGTCAAATTGAAAAGACTTTCAGAACAAAGTGGACACACTTAGAAACAAATAATGTAAGATGTAAACTTTTAAATTAGACACTAGTATTATTTGATATTTGAACTATTAACTGAATAATTTCATATGTTTGTCAGGTTGATGAAGCAAAAGAAATGTTTGCTAATATTATTGGAAAACCATTTCAGTACGAGCATTGTTGGAATATATTGAAAATGGAGCGGAAATGGACTGGTAATTTGACCAGCAATAAGAAAGCAAAAACTCATTCAACTGGTAGTCCTGCTGAATCAACTCATGTTGAATCCTGCCATTCAACTCCATATTTAGGGGATGATCTTGAACCGCCGTCCATTTCCGACACGATGGTAATTTGGGAAGAAAGGAGGCGAAGAAAACGAAACTAAAAACAAGAAGCAAACCGATGTTGAAAGATTACTAGATCATCACCACTTTGGAATGAAAGAATGGAAGTGGAGCGACAAAAATTGAAGCGACAAGACAAAATTTATGCTCAACGAGGAGATAGCATTGTTAAGACAACATCGTAAGCGATTAGAAATTGAAGAAAGACGAGGTCGCAAGAAATTCAAATGCAAAATGAGATGAAAATCCCTTGGAAACTAATACCTCTTGGCATGGATGATTTATGCAACATATTGGAATAACTTTGAAGATAGAGGTTATGAAAAGCGGGTTTTAATTTTAGTTGTTATTTATTATGTTGCTATTATTTTAATTTGTAGTCATTATTTATTATGTTGAAATTTGAAATTTGAAATTTGAGTTTTGAATTTGGAAATTGTTACTATAAATATATCCAGATTAAATTCTGATCGTTATGAAAAATATACCCGTTAAAATATAATAGATTTAAGTTTAATTATATTTTTAATGAAAAAATATTTAATTATTAAAATGGCGCCCATTTTGGCACCTAAATTGGAGCAAAAATGGCCAAGGGATGCAAAGCAACGTGAGTTTGCAAAATGGCATTTGGCACTTATTTTGGCAACTTTGCATTGGAGTTGCTCTTAGGGAGCCAGACATAGTGGGGAAATCTGGAACTTTCATTTTTGCTACCATTTCAATTCTCAGTGCAGGAATGATTTCCAATGTATCTGATGAAATCTCATAACATATATATATATATATATATAAAATAAAATAAAAGTAGTTTTCAATGTTGGGTCATGGTTGGTGTGAGTGGCGAATGGCTTGGAGACGCAAAGTAAATCATGGTGAAGTTGAATGGATTGGGAAAAAAAAAAGGTGATGAGAATTCTTTGTGAGTCGTGGGAGCAATTGTGATATTCCCACTTAAATGTTGTACAAATTACTTAGGCATTATCCTAAGGATATTCTATAATATAAGGTCATACTATTCTTGTGGAGAACCCGGCATCCTTGGGCTTTTAGACATTTAGGGTAAAATAAAAATAATTTAAATAATATAGAGTTTAGAAATATTCCTAAATGTAATGTAATTTTTGTCATGTGGAAAGTGTCTTTTGGAAAGACACTTTCAAAAAATTAGAAAATTTTACACAAAAGTGTCTTTTCAAAGACACTTTATAATTGAATGATTTAAATAAATCTTGAAGTGTCTTTAATTTTAAGAATTTTGAATTTAAGTTTTAAAAGTGTCTTTTGAGACACTTTAATTATAATTTTTGAAAATGTCTTTAGGGAAGAGGCTTTACTGGCGTGTGGAAAAAGCTATCTTATATTTAGGATTATTTTCAAACTACATTTTTAAGAATTTTTTAATTTTTTATTATTTTTAGTAACAACACTTATAACCCCATAAATAATTGAGTACATGCGGACTTTTTCAAAACTTTTCGACTACCATGTTTATCAGCATAAAATCATCCAAGTATTTTCATTTATAGGACCAAAATCTTGGAATTCTCAATATGAAGATATGGCCTCCAAGCCCTCAAAATCAGATTATGGAAACTATGGCAGTCAATCAATTAATTATAGATACCAATAAATCATACGGTTGGTGAATAAAGGACAAAATTAAAAGGAAGAAATGTGTACCTTGACGACGAATCAAGAATGCTATTAATAGAAAATCATGTTAGTGCAATAATAAAATACAAAATATTCAAATCAGTGCAAGAAATTAAAGTTATAGATCAGATATCAAATCATTCGTTAAAATGATCCATGGAATGTCAAGTCTCACCCAGAGCCCATTTATTTATTTATAGATTTATTTCCATAAAATTCCATTTATTTGGAACCATGGTTTTTTAATTAAACAAATAAAAATGAGGTTTTGAAAATATAAGAAAGATATCTTTGGAGAAAAATTAGTTGAATAATGACAATGAAAAAGATTTATTGAAAGTCGAATTGGAATGACAACTTTAAAGGGAAGAAATGAGCAGGAGTTATATTATTTAAAGGGTAGAATCTTAATAGGTTAAAGCTCTTTCATTGTAAGCATAAGGTTTAGAGTTCAGAAATCCCTCCATTTTGCAAATTTTAATTTATTTTTGAAAACTTATTTTATTTAAAAAGAAGAAGGAAACTTTAAAATAATTAGATAGAGCAAATTGGAATAATGTCAAAGAATGGTAGAGTTAGCGGAGGCTTGAGACATTACCATGCAGGAGTGTGGTGGACAAGGTGACGTGGCCTCAAATGAAGAAAATGTCAAATAGACAAAATCGATTAAAGAATGTAGATGTCTATCCTTGAGGCTACGACTTCAAGTCAATGATCACAATCTGACAATTGTCTCAAACATTATTAGCAGATATTAAATAAGTCCAACAATCAAATATTATTTAGTGTGCATTTGGAATGATAATGATTAATCGAAAATAAATCATCCTCAAACAATTAAGACTAATTACGTACAAGGCTATCCTAAAACAAGGCTACCCCTAATTATATGAGCCTCTAATAATTAACACAGAAGGTAGTTATATATTAAGAAATTATTAAATGTCATCAATTAAATTAGAATATTAAAGAGCACCCACATCAAAGGGAATTAAATAGAATAGCAATAGTCAACATCTGATACAATCAACTAAAACCCATAAGAAAACACAAAATATGGGTTTTATATATATATATATATATATATATATATATATATATATATATATATATATATATATTTGAATACAATAATGTAGCGGAGCAATAAAATCGAATTGAGTGAAAATCCTTTTTTCTCAAGATCATAGCTCCACAATTGGTGAGTGGAGTCTCTTCTCTCCTTCTCCCTCACAAATAGGACCATCCCTCATTTCCCCCAAAATTTCTTAGACCCCCTCCTGCTGTATTCGTCCCTCTAAGAAAAGAAAAATGATAATAAAAAAAAAAAAAAAAACTTCTACTATCTCGTTCTCTTTGAAAAGAAAAAGAAATAATAATAATAAAAAAAAATCTTTCATCCAATCATTGTCCCCACTATAGTGTCTATTCAAGAGAAAAAAGAAAAACAATATCCATTCACGGACATCCCTAATAATGAAAAGTAAATAAAAGAAAGAGTCACACCTAAAGTCAATTATTTCACATCAAACCCATTATTTTCTTCCATGGCGCGAGAAAGTTTAGAGCTCCTTTTTCTCATCGACATAGATAGGAATAGGATTGACCCAAAAGAAATCAAAAGAAAAGTGAAGATGTGAGGAAGAAAAGCAATGGAAAGAAAGAGATAAAAGAGAAAAGTGTGAAAAAAAATCAGTAGATAAAGATAGAAATTTGAGTTTTTGAGAAAAATAGACTTTTAAAAGATTCTGATATACGTTAAAAACAAAATATCTTTCCAAACAAGTGTGTTGAATATCGGCATATACATGTAATCACGCAATTATAGGTACGACATTTTTTTTTTTTTAAGCTAATACCACAGTTATGGGCTACAACATTAATTTTTTTTTAAGTTAATCGCCGAGTCGTGCTTCTGACATTAAAAAAAATTTAAGTTAAAGATTGTAGAGTATTAGCTTAAAAAAAAAAAAAAAAAAATACAGCGTAGCCATGCTCTGCTCTTTGGACGCGTTAGTTTGCTTTTCAAAATATTTTGGTAATTTTTTAAAAGTTTTATTTGTTTGGGACAAGACTTAGAAAGAGCTACACCTTTGTATTTGTTTTCATTTCGATTTGATGGAAATAACAAAAGAAAAAAGAAAAAAAATAGATAAATTTTTTTAAGAAAAGGACATCTATAGAAGCCTTCAAGGCCACTAAAGTCTAAAAGTTTTCAATTCTTTACTTTGCCAGCTAATTTTTGTGGACTATACAGGGAAGAAATCTTTACGGAGATTTGGTGTTTTCTAGCTGTTTGTCATGAGAAAGCATATTTTATCTCCTTTCATCTTGATTGATTGACACTCAATCTACCTCCTTCCTGCCTGCCCTCGTCTTTTATAAGAAAATGGAAATGGAGCCCAAATCTTGAAATTTACCTCCTGCCTCATGCTTTGAATTGAAATCAGGCCTTTTAGTTTTACAATTTTAAAGTATTTTTGTTTCTCAACAATATGGAGAACACCTTTTTTTTTAATCTTGAAAAATATTAAAAAGACAAAAACACTAGAATTAATTAATAAGAATAATTTTAACATTAATGATGTTACTCTCTCTTTAAAATCTCTATTGTGTATGAGCGAACCAGCGCGTTAAGCAAATGGATATCTTTTAGTTATGAAATAAAAAACTTGCCTTTTCACGCTCATGGGCCGAATTTCCATGGCCACGGGTTTTGACCGAGTCAAAGCGATTTTGTTAAGTGGCTTGATGGGTTTGATTTTTGAAAATGAAATAAATTAAGGATAAGAGAGCAAATTTTGCATAATTATGTAAGAAGAATGATGTTATTTGCATGATTATTTGTTTTTTCCTACCTTCTTACCTTGCACAGAAATGTACATTTGTTTATTTTATGATAACTTGTAGAACCACACAGAAAATTTAAAATTTTATAAAAGTATAAAAATTAATAAATTATTGAAATGGCAGGGAAGCACAAGAAAGACTCTAGAGCTCGGATGTGAGAAGCGAATGCCTTGGGTGGAGTCCGTCTCCATAACGATAACTAAGAAAAGTTTAAGATTTGAATTCCTAGGTAATACAAATTCTTTATGAATTTTGAAGTTAGGTATGAGCAGAGATTTTCTTAAAAATCTCGAGAGATGAAAACGACTTGAGTTAAGTTTAATTAAAATAAATTGAACTAAAAATGAAATAGATTGTTTGAGACGAAATGAACCGAACGGGTCATGGAATGCGGTACATCGAAGTGGGCGTGTTCAGCAAATGAGAAAAAAAAAGAAGAAAGCTCATTTTGGATGGGAAAATCGGCAGTGGGCATGAGTAGAGAGAAGGGAGAAAATCCACCTTCTCTTTATGATCCTATAAGTTAGATTGGTCGAATCAGTCGAGCCAAGATTTAAGTTCATCTACTCGACTAGGCCTCTGGCGGTAAGGTGCAGACAACCGCGCAATTTCACCCAGAGATATTTGGGTTTGGAGAAAATCTAATGAGAGAAGCTCTACCTTCTCTCTAAGATTTACGGCGATCGGCAGCTCGGTTTTTGTCGGGCCAAGACTTAAAGTCGGAGTACTCATCGAAGGTAACATGTGACGCCCTAAATCAAGGTGTCCATTGACACAACGCCGTCGACTTGCAGAAAAATCTATCGTCTGTATCACGAGACACATACACAGTAAAAATGGCCACTTGGGCCCGTATCTAAATCTGCATCAAACATGTACTTGACTATATTCATAGTCCAAGAGTTATTTTGTACTCTTAATACAAATACATATTAAAAATCTACAAATTCTAATACATATTATCCAAAAACATCAAAGCCCCTGCTTGGCTTTCTTCAAAATCAACCTCTAAAGTGAGCCATCATCTCGAACACTCCTGTACCTGAAAAATATTCCCTCGACAAGGTGGTATATCGCACAGTGGTGGAATCACCTAAATGGTTACTCTCCACCTAAGTGCATGGCAATGCTCCAATTTAAACACCTCTCAAGTAAATCATTGATCCTACTTGAATGTCTCATGCCCATTCCCATGTCTCGAGTCCTCACCGACTCCCTCACACTTGCCTAAGTCATGTATGAGAAAAATATCATTTTCAAAACAAAACTTGTTGTTCTTGAAAATAAACTACCGAAGTGTCAGTAAAAATATGGGACTACCCTCCGAGGCGAATTGGTTGGTGAGCTTTCCGAAACAGTCATGGTCCTCATCTAAAAATGATCACATTGGCCGTCTCGACCGATTCTTCGGAAAATCATCTGTGAAATTCCTTTCGCAACCAGTTTTGGAAAATTCGTATCGTGCTCACCTAAATTCCTAGGTTACCAGAGTGCATATGAAATGCATTATGCAATTTCAATCATTTTTATACAATATATCAATTATCGTATATTCGCAAATTACATTCACCACATGTAATTGTGGATCAACCATCACCCAGAACTAGGCTCACTTGGGTTAATCGATATTCATCGAACATCACCCCAAATTAGCTCATTTGAGCAATTCACAATCCTCATCTTCAATGGCCTACACACACAATTATATTTCATATAATTGTGACATCGACCTAACACACATCAAGCTTAGCCATTAACCTATTAATTCCACACAACTCAAGCCATTCATTTTCAAAAATATTTCAATAAATTATGAAACGAAACACCCCGAATAGCCTACCTGGAGTCACGGACATCCGAATGGGCTCAAAATTCTCAAAATTCTACAAATGTGGCCCAAAGCTAGGGTCCGTTATTTACCGTCAACTTTCTGCGAAAAATCTATCGTCTCGTATCTGAGATATACACGAGTAAAAATGGCCACTTGGGCTGCGTAACACTCATCAAATATACCCTGACTATATTCTGATAGTTCCAACTCACAAAATCTATATCAACGAATATATTACATAGTTAAAGTTATAACATTTCTCTTAATACAAATACATATTAAAATCTATAATTCTAATACATAATATCAAAAACATCAAGAACCTTGACTTTCTTCAAAATCGGTCTCTAAGAGTAGTCTTCTCGAATTTTTACCCATGTGCACGAAAAATGTTATAAGCGAGGGTGAAATTTATCGCCTAGTAGTGGAATCACCCTAAATGGGTTACTCTCCACCTAAGTGCATATGCAATGCTCCAATTTAAACACACACTCAAGAAAATACGTGATCTTATTTGAATGTCTAAATTCCCGTTCCCATGTCTCGAGTCCTCACCAGAGCTCCTCGCTTACAAGCTATGTATGAGAAAAATATCATTTCAAAACAAAACTTGTTGTTCTTGAAAATAAGCCTTTATAAAATGTCGGTAAATATGGGGACTACCTCCGAGGGCGATTGGTTGGTGAGGCTTTCGGAAAGCAGTCATGTGGTCATATCCAGTAATCTGTTAGCTGTCTCGACCCAATTCTCGGGAAGAATGTCACGTAGGGATTCCTTTACTTAACCGTATTCGTTTTCGGAAAATTCATTTCATGCACTAACACCTAATCTCTAGGTTACCCAATGCATATGAAAATGCATTATGCCATTTCCAAAACCTTTTATACAATATATATACCAATATATTAATTATGCAACATTCTCAAATTTGCAATTCACACCACATGTAATTCAACAATATGGATCAAGCAATAGCAAAAATTAACTTCGGCAGCGATTCAATTTCATCTCCAATAGCTATCTTCATGATTATAGCCAGCCATGTCGAGCAAATCATAAATCTCAATGGCCTATACACACAATTATATTCCATATAGTTGAGCAAATCATAATTTATCTCAATAGCATATACACCAAAACACAATTTATTATATAAATTATGATACAAACACCCCAAACGACCTACGATCACGGGTATTTGTCAAATGAAGCTCAAAAATTCTCCAAAAATTTTCACACTTCGGTTCCAAGATTTGGGACCGATCCGTAACCCCTCACGGTCTCAGGCAATGCGAAGTGTTCACAAGCAGCCCAAACAAGGGGTAAAACCATTAGAGGATAAAGCCCTGCCTCACGGAGTTTAGCCGAAACTCCAGCTTTTTTGTGTCACGGCGTGGCTCTCGTCGCGTAGATCAACTCAGCGGCCCCAGCTGAAGCGAAAACCTACGGTCCGATTTTCATAGATCTGAAAAAAAAACGAAAAGAGAAAAATTAAAATTAAAATTCTCTCACCTCTCTCTCTCTCCACGCCATGCCTCATGCGCCCAGGATTTGACTTTTATCTTTTTATTTTATTATTAATATAATATTATATTATTATTATTATTATTATTATTATTATTATTATCATGCGGATCACAGACTTATATATTACATCATTAGTCCGTTTCTGTCAGAAAAATTTTATTTCTTTTCAGTTCAATTATTTTAAATGAACTTAACCCAAGTCAATTTATAAACACGAAATTTTAGTAAAAATCACAAATCGCGAAGTCGTATGTGACTTAATGCACAAAATGCATAAAATATTAGGCTATCTCAAATTCAAGAAACTTTTACGGGTTACTAGATTCCATAAAGGCAGATTTAACGGCGCTTAATCCCAGTTTGATCATCAGGGATCTAGAATTTCAATTTTAGAAATTACCGTTTTCTTGGCTTTTTGAGAGAAAAATTGAATTTTTCGGGGTTTCACCAAAAATTAAACATGGTCGGTCACTAGGGTTTTGGGGTGATGAAACTGATCTTTCAAGGCATAGTAGCAGAAGCGTTATAAAGCAACTAAAAATGAAGTGTAAGCTTGAGTAGGATAAAACCACTCTTTCGCGGAGTTTGTGAAACTCAAACTTTTTGATGGCATGCATTTCGTCGCCGTAGATCGGCTTTGCGCTGGCTTTAGATGAAACCCTACGATCCCGATTTTAAGTAGATCTAAAAAAACAAAAAATAATAAATAAATTAAAAAAAAACCTCCTGCACGCCGTCTCTCTCTCCTCCGTCTCCTCCCACCACTTTGGCTTTTATAATCTTTTTATTATTATTATTATTATAATATTATATTATTATTATTATTATTGACTGAATAATAAGCTTATATTGTCTCTCCATTCGGGTCAGTTTAACTAGAAAATTTTTATTCTTTTCGATTCGCTTTATTTTAAATGGCTTAACTCGGTATTTCGACTTAAATATTTTCGTAGAAATGCAAGTATGATCGTTGGCGGTTTATCGCTAGAAAATCGTAAAATATTACGCTTGTCTCGGAGGTCGACGAAACTTTTAAGGTCCTTTGGATTCAGCGAGGCAATTATAGTATAATTAGTTTAAAGTCATCCGAGGATCTAGAGAATTTTAGGTTTTCAAGCTTGAAATTACCGTTTACCATTTTAGGAAAAATTGAATTTTCCGGGTTTTACAATGCATGGACACCGAAAATTTTCGTCGAAGATTTGAGCGAAAGTTCGGGAAGGCCGTGGGTCTCGGGTCTTCGGGACTCCAAAAAGTTTCGTCTTCGCTCAAAAAGGTAGGGAACCTTCCTACTCGGGTTTATATTTCATCTAAATGTTGTTTTGGTCTTGGTTGAGCCCTAGGGGCTGTTTGGTTGTGTTCCCGGACATAAAAACAGATTTTTTTTTTCTGGTTTTCAGCTATGATGTCCAGTTTTTTTTTTTTTTTTTTTGTAGCTTTGAAGCTGATTTTGGGCTAAGTTCGGGATGAGTTTTGTGCCATGTTTATGGCCGATTTGTGGTCCCAATGGGACGGGTTTGTTGTCGAGTGAAAGGGTTGTTTCTAGGATGAGTTTGGGTAGGAAAAATAGCATGTATGGGAGCTTTAAAGGAGCCCCGGGAACGCAATTTCGTGGGTTTCACCTTGTGACTGCCCAGCTGCCTTTGTTGTGCAAGGCCTCGACTTAGGACAACCATCTTTCGTCCAGAACTCTGTTTTGGAGTGTTCTTGGACTCTATAGAAAAGCCATGAGAGTTTAGAATCATCCATATATAGTTTGATAAAATTTGAGCTCATATTTAGTCCAAAAATGACAAAAATGGCTGACCCTGCCGTTAATCACGTGATCTTTGTTATCTGGGAGCCTCAACTTGGACGACCATAACTTTCTTGTCAGAACTAGTTTGGGGTGTTATTAGACTGTGAAGATCTTGGAGTATAGAATCTGACCATATGATTTTCAATGGAAATTGGCGCTCACATTCTTGTTGAACAAAATTGATTGTTACGACAAGTGTGCTAATTGTTGGTTGTGTGGATGTGAGGAGTTGTGTGTGTTGAAGTAAGCGTTGTAAAAGCGGGTTGTAGGCTATCTTAGGTGCATGATATGCCATGAATTAGCCTGGAAATGGGGTGTGTCATTACTTGCCCTGAGTAGTGACTTGATGGGAAATGTTAACATGTGTTTGTGTGATTAATTGAAATGACATTTCTTGGTTAAGGGTGTTATGCTTAGATATCAATATGTGTGCTCTAACATATTGGGGTTTTGTAATCTTTCGTGTGGACATAGCTATTGCATGACATGTTGTAAGTCTAGTTTATTGGGCATTATGCGCCATGATTTAGCCTAGGGATTTGAGTATGAAATTACTTTATCTACAATCTTAGTCGAAATGATGTTGATGCATGCTTGTTTGATGTGTTGACATGAATGTAATAAATGTTAGTATGACTGCATGTATATTAATGTTTAATGAATGTATGGACTTTTGTGTGCATTAGACATGAGTGTCCATGGTACATGAGTGTCCATGGTACTAGCTCAGTTGGTACAGAGATCTTCAGATTGGAATTTAAAGGCACTGGAGTCGCAGGTTTAGAATCACAAGGGAGGCGAAAGGAACTTTGAGTGGGAATGAGGATATCTATATGAGTGAGCTTACTTTTTGAAGGAATTAAAAGTAGGGTGGTCACGAAGGAGTGGGGAATCTCACAATAAAAGGCGCCTTTTATTGTGGGGTCCACACCATCGTGACCACCAGTGCCAGGTGTGGTCAATGCGCCGTAACATTTGGGTCTTGCTTCCGGTGGAGTCCTCACCCAGGGCTCTCATCTCCTCCACTGGCGTTTACCCCCTTTTCGCCTCGTAGAGACTCGAACCCGGGACCCGGGGCTTAAGGTCAATGGGAGGCATCTACTACTTCTGCAGTGAGCTACGTTGAAGGATCCAGGCCGGATTAACCTCATGAACCCAGGGGACCTCCCGGCACTCAGTGGATATAGAAACTTTTCCTTAAAACGATTGAATAAAATCCATGGAATGAACCCCTTTACAATCCTTAACATATCTTTAGAAAATAATGCGAGGCGAAGTGATAAATTTTTTTTTTCTTTTCTTTCTTTTGTTTTCAAACACTTAGTTTTTGAGAGAAAAATTGCTTGAGAGTTTCCTCTTTGTTTCGGACTTTCCCAAATTTACAAAACACAACGAAAACATTTAAAAACACTTACAATACCATGTCAGCCCCCAAACTTAGTTTAGGACTCTCGTCCACAACCGTCCAAACCGCAATATATACATATATACATTTATTTATTTCAATCATCAAAACATTTGAAACTTCTTCAAATCCATGCATTTATTTTATCAAAAAGATTGGGCTTGGCGGGACTTAAGCTAGACGCCTCGTACCTCGTCACGAGGATCAAAGCCCACGTAGTTCCTTTTCAACTTTATACTTATACATATATCCATAACAAAATGTTCAACATATACGAGTATGGAAATTATATATACAATGAAATCAGTGTAATCTCCTTGATGGCTCGACTCCTTTGCAAGGGGACGCTCACAATGCACCTATCTAAGGTCGAAATATTTTGAAACATAGGGGAAAGAATGAGCTAAAGGAGCCCGGTGGTGTACATTTCATTAAAATAAACATTTGAGTATATACCAAAATAATACATACTTATCTGATTAAAATCCATTTATACTATAAGCTTATACCTTAAACTTTCTTTCAATATTACTTGTGCATTTAAAATCATTTATGCTTTAAACATTTATGCAGTAAACTTTCTTTCTTTATTTCTTTCTTTCTTTCTTTCTTTCTTTCTTTCTTTCCTTTTTTTTCTTTCTTTCGATGGAACCAGAATAAACACACCGAAACAGTTCAGGTATTGACGGTGAGGGCAGTCGTCCAGTCACTGCTCCCTCTGGCTACAACGGAGAAACTCACGCTTTGCATAAGATTCGTCGTATGACTTCCTCCGCGTGTAAGGATATTCTACAAACTGCTGTTACTGAGTTGTGCTTTGTAACTTCCCTCTATGAAATCTTTGGCGCTTAAAGTACTTGGCGATATGGAGTCATAACAGTCATATGGGGTTTAGGGTAACCGTCGATGAAACATTTCTTCAAAATACATTTATAAATACATTTAAATCCTTTCTTTGCTCATTTAAAAAGCAACGTATCGTTCTTTAAAGCGTTTTAAACTTTAGAAATCGCTAACGTATGCATCTGTATTTAATACACATATAAATAGCGTGATGCAAGATAAAACAATGCGAATAAAAAACATTTCATATGCCTTAACATTTACATAAAAATTTACATTAAACTTTCAGTTTAACATTAAATAAATCGACTTTTAAAAACTCAATTCTCAAAATATCATTTCACTCAGTTCACCTTTCGATCCAGCTTGCTTCAGATTGAGTTCAGTTCTGTCAGGTAATCACTTTTCGCTATTTTCGAAAATCATGAATTACACATTAACCATAATTCCATTTAATCCACCATAAACACTCATTCCTATATTCTTATTCCTCTAGGGAATCTATTTTTACTTAGGAATTGGAATGAAATCCAATCGGATCATCAAACTAAAGTTATAGCATTTTCATGCCAACTAGTCATTCTGGGATTTTCTAGTGACGGTTGTATTACTCATTTTCCGAGGTCTTGACTTCATATTTTGACACTATGTCCTTATACTCATTTTAAAGCTAAGGTGCTGAGGTTCCTATTCCAATTGGAATCACCCAATTCGAACCATAGAAACTCACTTCGTCCAAATACTTAGGGCTAATCTATGTTCGAAAACTGAACCAGTTTAACTGCACATGGTCCTGCAGGTGAATATTTAGGCCACTTAGGATCAGAATTTAGCGATACCTTATTCATAGTTTTGTTCTCCTTCAAGTCTATTTTACGTAGCCACTTAAATCACTCAAATCGGATCAAAATTAGGCAAGTTATGGCCAAAATACCAAAACTGGTCAAAAAGCAACAGGACATTTCTGTACCAGGCTGCTGCCCAAAATTGACCAAAATGTGTTTCTCTTCCATTTTCTTTCCTCTAAACACTTAAATCTGATGCATTATACCCATTTCAACATAACACACACAATTCACTATCAAGCCTAGCCCTTACTCACTTGATTTTGTCAAAACCCTAACCTAAACCATGGCTTTCTCAATTGATCTTAAATTCAGCACCATTAAACCTTAAATACCATCAATTTAACATCCATACCAGAATTTAAGACATTAAACATGGAAAACATCAAACCCTAACTTTCCCACCATGAAAACTTACTTGTTTCTTGAGTTTCTTTGGCTCCTCTCCTTGATTACCACTTGAAGATCACTTGAAAGCTTGAAAGAGCATAAAAATTCACCTCTACCACTTTGCCCTAACCTTTCTCTTCCCCTTTCTCCTTTCTTCCTTTCTTTTCTCTCTTTTCTCCTTTCTTTTCCTCTCCTCTACGTGATCCCTCTTTGACTAAATCCCAAATTTTAGACTTTAAAATATTATTCCAAAGTGCCCTTAAGTAAAACAATATCATTGGTTGGTTTAAAGTGAATTACTCTTTTATCCCAAGCTTCTCATTAGTCCATTCCCATGAGACCAAGTCATTTACCCATTATTTAAATCATAACTTAGCCATTAAGAAAGATTTTGATTGGCTAGTACAATTAAATATCTCTATTATAAGTATTTTATCTGGTTTCGCCTTTTCTTTAACTTTTATATAGATTATATGTCAAAAAATATTCTATGGTAAGTCTATATTTAAATTTGAACATAAAATATTTTAACTAAATCACTACACATTGGATTCTAGGCTTTGAAATCATCGAAATGGTTAAAATCATTAAAATCGAATCGGGATAATAGCGTATTATTACCGAGATGCGTTCGGATCACTGGAAACTATCCAAGCGGACTCAGTTTCACTTTATTTCAGTTTAGATTTAGTCTTTATGATATATTACGGACATTTCGTATTTCATTAATTTTCAAAAAATTTCAAGCATGAGGCCCCGAATTTTCGGTCAGAATCACTATTCCACTTAAATCTCCTATTCTCTTCTAAATATCGATTCAAAGTCATAGGGCCGAAATTTCTTACAAATTCCTTTGCAAACCCCTCCATTCGGATATAATAAGAAAACTCATTATTCCTTAGGGCATTCGATTTACAATTTTAAATTCACTTCATGTCAATGACGTCGGGCGATTCACAAATTAATCTACTCGTTTACATCATTGGGCCTCTAATCGGTTAAAAACTACTATTATAACATTCAATCATATTTGGGGTTTTACATAGGGTCCATGTAAAGTCTTTGCCATTGGGCATGACTTAGAGTGCAATGGCACAATTGCATTACTGGCGGTGCACGGGACGTGCATGGTGTGGGTGTGAGTGCACCAGTCGTTGTCATTCACCATCCTTGGTGGATGGATTGTGAACTTCGTACTTTGGACAAAGTCAATGGAGATCCAGGTTTGCATGGTGTTATTGCGCGAGTTAAGAAATGAAATGGCTCATTGCATTTCACATGCATTGGGGCACCACTAGAGCAGTAGGAGTGAGTGCATGAGGTAGTTTCTTCACTGCTTGAGAGAATTGTTTGGTTGACCAGTAATGTATTTAACCGAGATATGCCCAATTGATATACATTAGAGGGTTGTCCACAAAATAGATTATCAGAGTGTGTCCACTATTTATATCGAAGGGTTGTCCACGGGTAAACACAAATACCTTTGTTTGAAAATGGTTTTCATTCATGGCAAAATACATGTTTAGAGAGTCGAGTAAGGACTTGATACATGGGGCATGTCATTCATGATAAGTAGGATTACATTGCTAAGTTGCATGTCCTAGGTTGGTGTGTCTTGGTTGTTTGACAAGTTCATATTGCATTTAGATTGGGAATATGCCTTAGGACTTATCTCTCTTGGCGTTAGCTCGCGTCGTGGGACCACCCCTTTCAAGTCTGAGGACATGTGTAGGTAGACAATGCTCCTTAGAATTATTAACATTATGAAGCGGGCGGATTAGATCCATGTTTTGTATATTATATTAGAACATGTTAGTTTTTAATATAATGTTTGTATTAAGAGTGATGTAATAACTCTTGGTGGCAGTTGATATAGATTGTATTTATATGGATAAATGGGCCCTATGTGGCCATTTTACTAATTATGTCGACCAGTGTGGTGGATTTGTATAATATTAGGTTGGGTTGCCATGAAATTGCATAGGTTGTATTTTGGGTAGAGCTCCCAGTACAAAGGAGGCTACCTGTAGATTTTGTTAAATCCACAGGTCTGGGAAAGGGGACTCAATGGGTGGTGTCGGATTCTGAGCATCCCTTACCACCATAGCAGTTAATGGGTTGTCAACGGACCACAGGACAGGGTGTCATTTATAACTTCTTCTTTTTTACTTATTAAATATATAATGGGTTTCATGAGTAGCAATCGCTTGATATTTGGTCGTATGTTCAATTGACTCTTAAATATTTTTTTATCCGTTTAATATTAAGGTTTTTGTTCTGTAGATACCCCAAATATATCTATACAATCCATTAGACTAAACAGATAAACAAACAGACATCTAACATGTTGACGTGTCCCTCATCAGCGGTTTGACATGTCAACAAATTATGCCATATGTAGGTGAGGCGTCAACTGACATTAGACGCTCATTGCCCATTTGTTCACCTACGTTGGCCAGATAGGAACATGTTGAGTTATAGAATAAATGTTAAGAGTAGTATTGGACAAAAAAGAATTTTTTGAGGAGTAAAAGTTAAACACATGGTCAAACATCGATGGCGTTTATTATTACCTATAGGTTTCATAATGATGTAACATAATATTGATTCTTTTTATGATTTTTTTTTCTAATTTTGAATTGATAAATCATACCTTATTTTTATAATAAAAACACTTTCAAATTTATGTAATTTTTATAAATATATATTTTTACTTTCCGCATAATTTTATTACCATGATTTATTTAATCCATTGAAATTGTATTTATTTATTTGGCAAAGTAAAATTTTACACATTTTATTGACATCAATAAAAATTTTAAAATGATTAGTAAATTAATTTTTACTAATGTACTAAATTGACGTGTGTAAATTTTAAAAAAAGTATGTCATTTTAAAAAAAATTATAAGCATTTTTATTACTAAACAAATCATATAGTTTCATGTCGGTTTGGCAGTGGATTCTTATATTCATGATTATAACATCTTGGATTACATGCATTGGAATGATCTTAACTAAAAAGGTTAAATGGGTAAAAGTGTAGACCCGATAAATTCAATTTACGGAAAAGGGTAAAATCGTAATTTCGATTACAAAATTGTAATTTCGGTTAAAAATCTAGAATTTATTCTTTGGATCTCGGATGATGAAACGGATTTCACCGTTGGAATCGTCTTGCGAAATCTAGCTATACGTAAAATTTAGTGAATTCCAAAGCATCAGTCGGCATTTTCGAGCGTCGCGGTTCGGTCTTGATAAAAGCGATTTCGATGCGACGAAGTCGCGCTATAACACGTACTCATGTGCCATAAGGCTGGCATGAGTAGAAAATTATGAAAATGGATGGCGAGGCAGTCTTAGAATGTCATTTGGAAAAAAAAAGGGAATTAATTAAATAAATTGATTAAATGAACTAAAAAGGACAAAAAATTTCTGATCTTTCTTCTTCTCCCAGTCAAAACAAGACCAAAAAAACGTGAATTTGGGGGAAGATGATGCAGTGAGATGCAGAACCGATTTTTAAAGAATTTCTTTAGAGAAGAGAGAAACTTTCTCTCTAATATATCAGCGTGATCAGATAGTCGGCTTGATCTTCGGGACAAGAAGAAAAGGCTGTTCTGCAGCGGAGAGGGCTTCGCGTGGAGTGCCGGATTTAAGGAGTTTAGACAAATCCTTGAGGTGGGGTTTCTCCTACTTGGGTTTATACTCCTTCTTTAAGTACACAGTAAATGTTTGAGTCGAATGGCGTGAGAATTTGTTTGATCGGTCCTAAACCTTGGGGCTGAATTGATATAATTTTATGGAATCCAAATGTGCAGCACGTAACCGTGGGGGCTGTTTGGGGGTTTTATTTTATAAAATTTGTATTAAATCATGTATTGAACGGAATGAGACCGGAAATAGTAGTGAAATCTCTTGGGATTCACAAGGTGAGCCCAAGATGAATTGTGATTTTTAGAATAATGCTTAGGGGTTTCAACATTAGAAACGTTCTCAAATATATTTTGTGAATTAATATGTTTAATTCGAGTAATTCAAGTAGAATTGCTCGTGTTTGATCATTAGCCACGTGAGCGAATTTTGATGTATGAATTAATTAATTTGTAGCCTTGATTGTGTGTGAATTAAATTTTGTAAATATATGCATGTTTATATATTTACACGTAGATTAAACTGTATTGGAATTGGCATACATGCATTCCATATGCCTTTAGATACCCTAGGACTATAGGAGTGAGTGCTTGAGATGAGTCTAGAAAATGGTTCGGGTTGTCTAAAAATAGTAATTGTTATCGGAGGGTAGTCAAATTAAAAATATCCAGCCCGTCGGGTACCCAAATGATTCATCGGAGGGTAGTCCACAAACAAAAATATCAATCGTCGGAGTTGCCCAATTGATATTCATCGAAGGGTAGTCCACAAACAAGTAATATCAATCGTCGGAGTTGCCCAATTGATATACACACATCGGAGGGTTGTCCACAAACAAATAAATATAATAATTCTCATCCCGAGGCTTAGGCAGTGGACTCGAGATACGAGTTAGTCATGTAGACATTCAAGTAGGATCATGCATTTGCTTGAATGTATGTTTATTGGAACATTGCACTACATTTAAGGTGGAGAGTAGCCCACTTAGGCGATTCCACTCTGCAGGCATTAGCTCGCCTGTCGGGGATATTATTTTTCTGGTACGGGAGGCGTGCGGGGACGGCTCGTCCTAGGAAGTTGAGTTGGAAGAAAGTCGGGTTGGCTTTGGTTGATGATATATACATGTATTGAAATGTCTAATTTTAATATATGTATTGTATAAAGTTACAATATTGTAACTCTTGTAACTATTGTATATAGTTGGATTCACTTAGTTAGTATGTATTATGAGTATCATTTGTGGGCCCAATTAGCGTATTACTCGTGTGATTGGATATATTGGATATATTGGATCTATTGCATTGTTTAGGACATGTGCAAGTTTTTGTATTTGGGTAGAGCTCCCAGGTACAAAGGGCGTGCTGGAGTTTTTCGTGAGAAATGTCGGGTCACGGGCGCATTCACGAGTGTTTAGCGGGTTGTGGTTAGTCAACGGACCCCGGGTTTAGGCGTTACGGCTTGGTATCGGGAGCTTAGATTATCGAATGCCTAGGGCTCGGGTTGGGTATCCATCACCACTAGGTGTGGTTCGTGTCGAGTGTAGATTGTAAGGATTACCTAGGAAATCACGGAGACAAACTAGGACACTTCATGCGTGTTTCATGTGTTTTGCTGTGATTTGATGAAATGTTGTGTGAATGTTTGATGAATGGTATATATACCATGTCATGTTATGTGAATGTTATTGTGCTTAGGAAAAAATAGCACCTAGGTGTAGTGGAAAGTTTTGGAAAATTTTTTGCAGTGTACAAAATTGGAACAAAAATGAGAAAGAATAAATTTTATAAATTTATTTGGCCTATTAGGTGATGGAAATAATTTTCTAAGTTGAAGAAAATCAGAGAAAATAAATTTTTATAAATTTATTTGAGTATGGAAAATGAGAAAAAAAAAATGTATAAATATTTTTTTTTCAAGAGAACCCTCGATAAATTTGGAAAGCTAGGGAAATGAAAAAAATGAAAAAAAAATTTTTAGGCGAAGCACGAAATGGGCTCTTGCCCGTTTGAGCCTTGTTAGAGGCTGGGCGCGAGGGGCGCGCGACGCGGCACGGCGCGACGTAGCGCGCGGGCAAAGGGGCGGCGCGGCGGCGTGGGAGAGGCTGGGGCGGCGGCCAGCGCGAGGGCGCGGGACGCGCGGCAGGAGCGCACGGGGCGCGCGGGCGTGGCTGGCGCGGCCCCAGGCGTGGCACAGGCGTCTTCTTGGAGCCGGTGGGTGTACTCGATTGCACTCGGCCTATTTTAGCCCGGTTTGGCTTCGATCACCCCATTCTTGAGTTGATTTTTGGACATTGTTCGTGAACCCGGTTCATGTGTTCATCACAATTTTTTTTTTGAAAAAAAATTATTATTAATTATTAAATTAAATAAAATTAGACAAAATTTTTGAAAAAAATAAAATTTTCAAAAATAAATTTTCGAAAATAAAATTTTGTTGAAAACAATATTTTAAATGGAAAAATTGATTGCCTTGCATTACCTGTAAATGCAAAGACAATGCATATACACTGATTTATGTGTATGAAGAGTGTCTCGGGGCGGTGTTTATGCCTTGGAGATCCTGAATTGAAATTGAACGTGACGTGTTAATTGTGTAGATGGCTAATAGAGGACGAGGACGTAGAGGGCGTCCACAGGGCACTGGTTAGGCACCACCGACATTTGACCCGGCCCTTAGATGTTGATCAGTAGGCCTTTCTTGTCTTTGTAGGTGTTACGCCCGGCCCAACTGCTCGCCGCAGGCTAACATAGCAGGTAGTCAAGGAGGTCCTTGGTAACCTCCAGAGGTTTAGAGCGCATCATCCTCAGACATTCACAAGGGGAGGAGACCCGATGATGACAGACCATTGGTTTATACGGTCAAAGGAGCGTCTTGGAAATTTCTGGAGATCACCTCCGTCACGACGAATCAGGTTAAACTGCGTTCAGCTAGAAGGTGAGCCAAGTATGGTGGAAATGGGCAAGGACCTCACAGAGACTGGGCGATGACATGGAAAGGGTTTACATTTGTTCATGGGTAAGTACTTTCCAGAGATTGCGAAGGCTCAGGAGTTCCTAGAGTTGAAGCAGGGGGCGATGACTGTGATGGATTATGTGACTAGGTTCATAGAGCTAGCCCGATTTGTTGATGATTACGTGGCCTGAGCTTGGGCAGGTTAGGAGATGTGAGGAATGGGGTGAAGTTGTCCATTCGAGATTCGAGATTGTAAGGACTTCGCTACCAGATATGGATTCCATGGTTGGGACAGCCCTGACCATAGAGAGAGAGTTGGGCTTATAGGTTGAGACAGGCACTTTTGTCTTGGGGTTCTCCTAGGGTTAGAGGCGAGAATAGGGATGATATGTCGAGGTTACTTGTTTGGAGATCTCGAGGACTCTACTCCTGATGGACACGAGGATCGTGGACATGTCGGAGTTCGATGTCATCAAGGATGGGACTGGGTGGCAACTACAGGGTCATTCTCGATTGTGGCGTAGGAGACTTACACTTCTCTCTGCGGGACAGTACTGTGTAGTGTTTGAGAGGCCAAGCATGACTCTTGCCCAGACCCCGGTATCTGAGTCAGTGTCGAGGAACCTTGATTAAGCCCGGGTTGGTTAGTGAGCCTTACCACAGAAGGGCGAGAGAGCGGGGCTGCGTCTACCTCGAGATGGTTGCGGCGAGTATGTGGATGTTTTTCTAGATGAGCTACCTGGACTACCTCCACGGGTAGTAGACTTGATGTCGAGTTACACCTGGTACTTCACCACGTCTCTATGACTCCGCATCAGGATGGCACCGGTTGAGTTGCGGGAGCTCGGGAGTCGACTCACGAGGGCTCTTTGGACAAGGGGTTCATAAGACCCGAGCGCCTTCACCATGGGAGTAGCTCGTTACATTTGCGAAGAGATGAGACCCTTCAAGTGCATTGACTACGGTGGTCGGCATCGAAGTGTGTGGAGCCTAGAAGGGTTGAGGCCAGTGATGGGTTGGGAGGACCCAGTCGGGTCTTCGAGATCGTGGTTTTCTTGGGACATTTGGGTACTTCGGGAGATTGATGAGGATTTCTCGGGATAAGCGGCTTTATGACTAGGTTGGCAGAAAATTCAGTTTGATTAGGATGGCCGTCGCGAGGAGGCATTCCGGGAGTTGAAGAGAACTACTTCAAGCTCCCATCTTGATGATTCCGGACGGGGAGACCGAGGTACCACGGTGTATTGTGATGCCTCGAGGCGCGGATTAGGATGTGTTTTGATGCGATCCGGGAGGGTAGTAACCTATGGTTCTCGTCGGTTGAAGAATCCGCAGCGGGGAATTACCCCACACCTGACATGGAGTTAGCGGCCATAGTCTTGCCTTGAAAATTTGGCGCCACTACCTTATCGGCGAGGAGTTCGAGGTGTACTCGGACCGTAAAGTCTAAAGTATATTTTCACTTGCGGTACCTCGATATGAGGCAGCATGGATGGAGTTCACAGGGATTATGACTTCACTTTGCATTACCATCGGTAAGAGCGAATGTGAGTGAGCCCCGATGCACTCGGTCGAGTCACGGAGGCGTTGGCCCAGTATAGCTTCTCGGGAGTGGTGAATGCTCGGGCCCCGTGGGACGAGTTTGAGTGATACGTGACGAACTCGAGGAGTACCTTAAGGGGTTTAAAGTGGCTGAGTCTGCGGTGACGAGGAGTGATTGAGTCCAGGTTCGGGAGCGTAGAGATGAGTGTCCATCGAGAGGCCGTCTGATCAGATGCGGGTGGCCGAGGGATGGACCGTTCACGTAGATGGTAGTCTTCGATTATGGAGAAGCGGGTAGTGGTTCCTAGTCGTGGGATTTGAGAGAGATTCTCGAGGGGAGTTTCACTCCTCTCGATTTCTGGAGTGCATCCGAACAGCGAAGATATCTGGGATCTTAAATGCGCTATCTTGTATTGGAGTGGGATAAAAGAGAACCACGTGAGGACTTTGTTCAACGATGTCTCACGTGTCGGTGGGTTAAGGGTGAGCACGAAGCCGGCGAGCTGCCGACCATTGGAGGTGGTTGAGTGGAAGTGGGACGCATCCGCGATGCTTTGTGACCCACTTGCCGCCGGCCTTATGAGAGGCATGACGGTATGGGTGATAGTGGGTAGGCTCACTAAGTGGCACATTTTCTAGCCGTCACGAATGACCTTCGCCTTGGAGATTCTGCTTTGGTTGCCTGACCGAGAGATGGTCGGCTACATGGGAGTGCCGCGTCATAGTGATATCGGATAGGGATAGGGTTCCTGGCCTTTTGGAAGAGTTTCAAAATTTGTAGACTGTGTGGCGATGAGTACAGCGTTCCACCCTCCCAGACGGATGGTTAGTCTGGGGAGGGACTATCTGGTGATGGGGACATGCTACGGGCATCGTCTGGATCATAAGGGCAGTGGGAGGAGCATTTTCGTAGTGGAATTCACCACAGCAGCGGTGCTCGGTAGTATCACGGATGGCACTTAGTATGAGGCCCAGCATGTGGGAGGCCATGCGAATCGCCATTATGTTGGACGAGGTGGAGAGCCATCACTTTGGTCCTAATGCGATTAGAGACACCTCTCAGAGAAGGTGGGCTTGTCTGACCTGCGCGTCTTCTCACACTTGGCTCAGGCGGAGAAAACATCAACGATGTACGACGTCGACCCTTAGAGTTGATTGGGGATCCGCGTTTTCTTGAAGGTGATGCTGAGAGGAGTGGTCGAAGTCGACGGCGCGGAAGCTATCGTAGGGTTTGTGGGCCTTTGAGATACTGGATGGGCGTGTAGCCTCTGGTTGGCTTGCGCTGGTATCTTCAGTGTCCCACGAGGTGTTTCACGTCTCCATGCTCAGGAAATATACTCGGATCCCGACATGTGGTGGATTGGGGACGGATTGAGGATTGACACGGATGAGACCTTCGGAGGGACTTCAGGTGTGCGGTTGTTGATGGCAGTGATCAGGTTTGCGGCCTTAAGGCCAGTGAGGCTAGTGAGGTCTTATGGCGGCACTATGGAGTGAAGGAGTCGACGATGGGAGCGAGGACCGCGATATGGGTACACCTATCATTTTTGTTTAGGGATGAAGGTACGTGGTTTAGTCGTTTAAGATTTAAATGGCTGTTCACGTCAAATGGTAGAGTCTTGCGTTGCATATGCATGTGAGTGATTATGATTGTCGAATTTCGGGACGAAATTCCTTTAGAGGAGAATGTGGGCAGAAATTCGATTCTGGAAAAGAAGTAATCGTAATTTCGATTCTGAAATTTGTAATTTTAGTTAAAAATCGAGATTTATTCTCACGGATCTCGGATGATGAAAGCAGTTCCGTTGGAATCGTCTCGCGAAATCTAGCCTAGCACGTAAAATTTCGTCGGGTCACGAATTTGTCGGGTGGCGCACATTTTCAGCGTCGCGATTCGAGGTCTTGTCAAAGCAGTTGCCGATGCGGCCAGAAGTCAGCATATAACAACGATACTCATGTGCCATAAGTGGCATGAGAAGTAGAGAAATGATGGTAATGGGCCCGGTAGGGAGCGATCTTAGGATGTCAGCGGAGAAAGAAGGAGATTAATTAAATAAATGGATTAAATGGTAAAGGACAAAAGAGCTATAGTGCTCTTACCCGAGTCGCAAGACCAAGCGTGAATTTGGGGGAAGATGATGCAGTGAGATCTGGGAACCGATTTACCAGAGAATTTCTTTAGAGGAAAACTTCTCACCACAAATATGTATGATCAGCCAGTCGGCTTGATCTTCGGGACAAAGAAGAAAATTTGCTCTACCACGGAGAGGGGCTTGACGTGAGTCTGGATTTAAGGAGTTTAGACAAAATCCTTGAGGTAGGGTTTGTCCTACTTAGGTTTATTAGGCTTCTTTAAGTACACGGTAAATGTTTGAGGTCGAATGAGGCGTGAGGGGTACATTTGATCGGTCCCAGGCCTTGGGGCCAGGAATTGATATAATTTTATGGAATCAAATGTGCGGTCCCAAATGCTTGAGTAGAGTACATTTGGGGTTTATTTTATAAAATTTGTGATAAATGTCGTGTATTGATTGGAATGAGGCCAGAAATGAGGCGTGAAATGCGGGTTCCTGAGGTGAAAACCCAGATGAATTCATGATTTTGAGATAGTAGTAGGGGTTTCACTATTCGAAACATTCTAATTCTCAAAAATATATTTTTGTGAATTAATATGTTTGGTCGAGTAATTCAAGTAGAATTGCTCGTGTTTGATCATTAGCCCAAGTGAGTTAATTTTGATGTATTAATTAATTAATTTACATGACATGATTGTGTGAATTAAATTTTTTGTAAATATATCGTCTTTATATATTTACAATGAATTAAACTGTATTGGAATTGGCGCTCATTAAAATTATTATCTGTTTGGAAGCAGCTACTGGGAATTTATAGGGTGAGTCTTTGAGATGAGTCTAGAGAAAATGGTTGGAGGGTTATCTAAAAATATTAATTATCGGAGGGTAGTCAAATTAAAATATCAATCGTCGGGTTCGCGATTGATATTCGTAGAGGGTAGTCAGCGAACAAAAAATATCAATCGTCGGGTTGCTGATTGATATTCATTTGAGGGAATTAGTCATGAGCAAGTATTAATCGTCGGAGTTCTTGATTGATATACACACACATCGGGTTGTCCTGAGCAAATAAATATAATGTGTCATACGAGGCTTAGGCGAGTGGACTCGGGATCTGAGTTGGTCATGTAGACATTTGAGTAGGATCGTCACGTTTCTTGAATGTATGTTTATTTTGGAACATTCTGTTTGCCTTAGGTGGAGTAGCCAGCAAGGTGATTCCCGCTGCGAGCGTTAAACCAGCGCATCGAAGGGACCCAGCTCGTCTGAGTTGAGGATTGGAAGAAAGCCCAGGGTTGTGGCTTTGGTTGTTGTCTTATGTATTGGAAATGTCTAATTTTAATATATGTATTGTATAAGAAGTTACAATATTGTAACTCTTGTAACTATTGGTATATAGTTGGATTCATAGTTAGTATGTATTATGAATATCGTTTATGGTAGTAGTAGTATTCTTTCGTGTGATTGGATATATTGGATACATTACGGCTGTTTGGGACAGTATATACGGGTTTGTATTTGGGTAAAGGCTCCTGTTACAAAGGAGACTGCGATTACTGTGAAATGTCGGGTTATCAGACATTCGCGAAGAGTGTTCATGAGTTGACGGGTAGTCAGCGGACCCCATTTAGTAAAGATTTAATAAAATAAGAGTTTCTTAATGATGATTTTAAGAGAAAATAATTATATAAAATACATGATATTATTTTATTTTATATAAATAAATAACTTTGTATTTTTATATAGTAATTTAACAAAGGAAGTATAGTAAAATCTTTGTTGAAAAAAGTTATTAACATTAAGGTATAAAAAAATAATCTAGGTTTTATGTACAACTTTTCACAAGAAAGGTTTTATGGACAAATTATCAAGTATATATATATATATTAAGGTGTAAAATCCTATAAAATCTTATAAATACATTTTTTCTTTCTCATAAATACAAAAACTACTAAATGTTGGTTCAAGTGGTAGGATGGGTTTTATGGGAGATCTAGGTTCAAATCAAAAAATAATACTATATATGTATATATATATATATATATATATATATATATATATATATTGGAATTGGAATTTCCATTTAATTTAATATATTTTAATAAAGTAATTATAATTGAAGGGACTTTAATTGCATACAAATATTATTAAAACGTATAGTCACACTTTATAAGTTTGAATTTATCAAGAGTGTTAATTTTTTATTAAAATATATAAATGATCAAATATCTTATTTTGTTTTAAAGGAGACTACATTGGTTAGCATGTGTATGCAATTAAAAACATAAATCTAAATTAGGAATGTTAAAAGAAAAAAAAAATTGAGTGAATAAAAGTTATCAGATAATTATTGACACTTAACTCCTATCAAACCAAAACAAAGAAAAAAATATATATTCCCACAATCATCTAATAATGACAAATAAGCAAAACAATGAGTCACACCAACACCATTGCTAAAAGATAAAATGTTGCCCTTTTTCCATAAAATTGTCAAAAAGCTAATAGCTCTTTTTCTCACCAACATAGAAAAGCGAAGATATGAAGAAGAAAAGCAAAGGAGAGAAAGAGGGAAGGGAGAAAAGTGTAGCTCTCTCTCTATATTGACACGGTCAAAACGTGTGGCCATGGCCATGGGCCCATTAGCGTGAAACAAGGGCAATGTTTGGTGTGGAGATAGGATAAACGGAAATTTCAAAATATAACTTTTATTTTTGAAACCTGATTTTTTTTCCATCTTTTTTTTTTTAATCGGACCAAACACGAAAGTTTTACTTTTTGTTAAATTGATAGGTAAAAATACATAGAAATACACACATGTAGTTATATATAAAGTATGAAATTGAATTGAGGACATTATTTTTTAAAACTAACAATATTATAAAGTTCTTTTATGTCAGAACTAGAAGGAATTAGTATGATGAGAGAGAGGGGGAGCAGGGAGGAATCTAGGTGAGTAAAATTTTGCTTTTCTTTTGGTGTAATCGATGAGGAATGGAGATGGAGTACAGCAATGTAATTGAATGTTAGGAACACGAGCAGGATAATTTTTCTCAAAGATTCGTTTTATTTAAAAATCTTACCTTTTCAATTAAAAAAATATGAAAATAAAATTATTTAAAGATTCATATATTTCATATTTTCATTTTTAAGAAGATAAAAAAGAAAATTAAAAATTTAAAAAATAAGTCAACAATTTCATCAATTATGAATTTATTTTATTGACTTGAGCAGCAACAATTACCAGTCTTCCTTTTTCAAGATGAGTTCGAGTGGAATCTTGTGAGAGTGTGAATGTGGCCTTTAGCCTGGGGGTGTCAGTTATTTATCCAGATTAACGTGGAAATCTACGCGTCGTTCTGAGACAGCCATCTAAATAAAATGGCCACGGGGCCCGTACATCCATACTCATTAGAGAATAATGTTATATTACTTATAGTTTTGCATTACTGTTCTGGGTTATACATATTTCTGAAATATTTCTTCCATGCATTTCGACTTCTCCAAAAATCTACACTCTGGTCTTGTCTCCTTGGATAATCACTTACATCTGCAGAAGGGGGTCCCACGACAGGGTGACGGCGTAAGTTTTCTCTGAGTTCTTTCAACAAAAATCGTATACGATGGCGTATATAAACAACCATTCGAATTCAGTACAATTATTCGCTATTATATGAAATGTACATGTCATTCATGGCAAAGTCTGGCCGCCATGCTGTTTTGAGTCATGCATTCATATGAATCTGTAAAGTGTGGTTAAAAACTCAAATCGTCATGTCTTATCTGGCCCAGTATGGTAGATGACCCTCAAATTTTATTTATCAAAGCTTAATTTCCCTTTTCTTTTCTTTGTGGTCACGGTTTAGGGTTTACACGAGGCTGTATACGCCTTTTAAACATTTTAAGAACTTAAGTATTTGGGATTCATGTCTAGCAGTGAATAATATGTGGGACTTTCTACGGGGTTAAATCACCCAACTTCTTTCACGTACAGCATGTAATTTATCGTTTGATCATTCTACACACTTTCGTGAATCTCTACCTTAGACTTTGTCTGCATTTTCTAGAGTTCCTGGCCCGAATTCATATGTGGTGAATAAACCTTTCACTGCGCCTTTTGATTTGTAGCGATGTGGTAGTGCATATGTAATGCGTGATCTTACGTCGTTTTCATAAGTATTACGTCGTGAATGAGCAGCTACGGCTGAAAGCGTTTACAAACAATGGAAAATTATAATTATCATATAATCACATAAATGCGGTATTTAATACATGAAGCGTGCATCAGCGTGCGTTTCGCAGCTGCCGTATCGTTCAATGACGATAACACCTGATTAGGTCATGGCTGGGGCCGAATTCAGTAGTCTCATGGTACATGTAACATGACATTTGGTTAAATCAGCTATCATCGCATCAAACAATGTAACAAAGCTTTCAGGTTTCTAGTTAAAGCTCTAACTCATGATCCGTCTGGCCATTCGTAGATATCACACTTAGTCCAAGGCTCGGAACTATTTGCCTTTCTCGTGGCCTCACTTTGGCAGCTCCTGCAATTACTATATTTAGAATTTAAAGTAATAAGTAGGAAAAATATCCTACACTGGAGTTTATCGAGCTGCGCTGGTGTCGCCCACATTAGATCCACTGCGTGCACCAACTTTAGTACTCATTTGTCGAGCGTCGGCAGCGAAACCAGAAAATCCCATTCCTTTCATCGCTACCATTCCTCATTTACCTACTCGCAGTGCACCCTCTTTGTTCCTTTTTCCCTTTCTTTTTCTTCCTTTTTGCTTTTAACCTTTTACTCATTTAAATGCTACATATAACTTTAGCATTCTCTTACATTCACTCTTACCAGCATATGTTATCTCCTTTTGAATCGTGTGTGAAGTATTAGGTCAAGGAAGCGTTCATATCATTTCCTCGAGTACCATTGTGTGGCCCGTGATTTTAGTATTTATTCATATTTAACATTCGCGCATGCGTAAATGTGCGTAGACCGTAGTAGTATGTGGGATTCATTCCGCACATGGCTAATTGTGAGCCTTTTTTTGTAGACCCACTGGATCTTCGCCAGTGTCGCTTTCTTAGGGTGCCATGTGGCATCCACTGCTTGTAATCGTCAGACACGCCTTTCAGCGTGATGAAATTAAATGGCTCGGGTCATGGTCGGCGTGATAAATTAAATTCGAGACCGGTTTCGATGGAAGTGGTTTAGGTAAGTAGGATCTACAAAAATTCCGGATTTTCAGCCCAGTACTATTTACCTTTGATCTAAAATCGTGAGGATTTTACGAGGTTTAACGAGTGAGCCAGCGCCTAGAGTGAATGTAGATCCATAAATAATACGGTTTCAATGGGTGTAGAATGATACGATTTCGCATCCAGGTCTTGCCGTAGGTTGGAGAATGCCGGCAAGTATCGAGAGCTAAATGCTAGCATATGAAGCGAGTGAGGGATCGTATCTGATAAATGTTTATATTTAGATGTATTTTTTACCTACCAATTTAACAAAACTCCATAAATTTTGTGTTCAGCCAATAAAAAATACTATAGAGAAAAATCAAATGTCCAAAAATAAAACTTTATTTTTTGAATTTTTGGTTCACCCTATCTCCACGCCAAACATTTCATTTGTTTCATGCTCATGGGCTCATGGCCACCCGTTTTGACCATGTCAAAAAGATAAATTAAAGCCTTGTTGAGTTTTGATTTTGAAAATGAAATAAATGAAAGAGAACATTTTGTTTCAATGACCATTAAATTCCACAAGTGTCCCATGAATTAAGAAATGGATGAGCATCAACGGGTAAAAGAATAATATTCTTTATATGATTATTTGTTTTCTAATTTTAGTGATACATATTGATAAAAGCGATGTGTGATAGTTGATTTATGGCTTGCGAATTTGATTTTAGAACATTGGAGTCGTAAAATACGGTTTAAATCGTATCGACGTAATTATGGTTTTATTCTTTAGTCTTTTGTACTTTGTAAATTCTTTAAATTATTTTCGTATTTTATTATTATGTAAGTATCATGACAGCAATCAATTGGTTTTTTAAAAATAAAAAATAAAAAAATAAATAAAAGAAAAGAAAAATAGACATGACACAAATGTAAAAGGACGAGCAATTGGTTTTTAAAAATAAAGAAAAAATAAATAAATAAAGAAAAGAAAATAGACATGACACAAATGTAAAAGGACGAGTGCTAGTTATTGAATGGAAAATGAAGAAAGAAAATGAAAGCAAATTTTGAAGGAAGGAGTCAAGAAAAATTATATCAACAACTTGAAGAGTTTAAAGTTAAAATAATTTATTTTTAAAAAAATACACATGTAGACTTTTTTTAAATATTTATAAAACTAGTCTTTTTACCTTTTAAAATTGCTTATATACCTTCACGGTGCGGTTTTGAAAATTAAGCTTTAAATCGTATAAACAAGCTATGGTAATAAGGTAAATTTAAAGCTGTATTTATCAAACTACGATTTTAAAATAGATGGTTTTAAAAAATAAAAATATTAATTTTGTGAATATTTAAAAAAATGTATATGTTGTGTTTTAAAACAAATGAATTACTTTATGTCCAATTCAAGTTGCAAGTGTGATTAATGATTGATACCAACTATAGAAAGCGTTTGTGAACCATTTCAATCTAAAGCCAGTGGTGACAACCAATTGGCTAGAAAATGACTATTGTAAGCTATTTTTATTTTTCTATAAATACGAGAAAATAAAAAAATAGTAAAATTAAAAATTTAAAAAAATTAAGTTTATATGTAATTATGTTTTATTCAAACTCATTAACTTATTTTTAACGTATTCACAAAAGATTAAAATAAATAAAAATATATTAGTTTTAGATATTCTTAATTATATTTAATTTTTTTAATATTTTATAAGACAATCAAATATGAAAAATTAATCTATTTTTAAACATTTTCTTTATTCCTCTCCTTAAATCCTTCTTTGACCCAACTTACATAAAAAATGATAATTTTATAATTTTTTATAAAAAAGTCTAGTTAACAATCCTACATTTTAATTGAAAAAATTAACAGAAACTTACAAAAAAAAAAAAAAAAAAGAAGATGATGAAATAAATAATTTAATGTAATAGTAAATAAATTAATAATAACTAATAAAAAATTCTATAGTCCGAAAGAAATTCAAAAATGTTTATAACTTACTTGAATGGTTATTATTTTATTTATTTATTTTAAATTTTCAAAGGGCAAATATAATGACAAGACGTTGATGTTCTGAAATGAAAGTCTTATCACACCTCCCAAGTCTTTCTTCCTGAAATTTCAGGCGACCTTCTCCCCATACTCACCTCCCTGAACCTTGGTGTCATTATCATGACAGCAATCAATTAGTTTTTTAAATAAAACAAAAATAAATAAAGAAAAGAAAAATAAGACATAAACACAAATGTTATTTAAAAGGACAGGTGCTAGTTCTTGAATGGAAAATGGAGAAAAATGAAAGCAAAATTTGAAGAGGAAGTAATTAAGAAAATGGCAGTATGAACAAGTTGCAGAGTTTAAAGTTAAAATAATTTATTTTAAAGAATTATATATGTAGATTTTTTTTAAAATATTTATAAAACTAGTATTTTATTTTTAAAATTATATGTATTAGCTATGATGCGGTTTTGAAAATTAACTTTTTAAAATAGTATAAATAATTGAGATAATAAGATAAATTTAAAACTGTATTTATTAAATTTTAAAATGAATGTGTTTTAAAAAATAAAAAAATTAATTTTGTGAATATTTAAAAAAAAAATGTATATGTTGTCTTTTAAAACAAATGAATTACTTTATACCCAATTCCAAGTTGCAAGTGTAATGATTGATGCCAACTGTAGGCGTCTTGTGAACCGTCCAGTCTAAAACAATAGTGACAACCAATTGGCTAGAAAATGATTGTTAATAAGCTTACTTTTTTATAAATATGAAGAAAATAAAAATAAAAATAAAATTATAAGTTAAAAATTTAAAATTAAAATTAAAATTTATATGTAATTATATTTTTATTCAAACTCGTTCTTATTTTAACGTATTCACCAAAGATTAAATAAATTAAAAATATATTAGTTTTTAGATATTTTTAATTATATTTAATTTTAATATTTTATAAGACAATCAAGTATGAAAAAAATTAATCTATTTTTTTAAACATTTTTTTTCTTTATTCCTCTCATAGAAATCCTTCTTTGACCCAACACAGAAAAAATGATACTTTTATAATTTTTATAAAAATTAATAATAACTAATAAAAATTCTATAGTCCGAAAAAATTCAAAAATGTTTATAACTTACTTTTTTGAATAGTTATTATTTATTTATTTATTTAGAATTTGTCCAAGGTGCAAATATAATGACAAGACGTTGATGGTCTGAAATGAAAGTCTTATCCCCACCTCCCAAGTATTTCTTCCCTGTAATTTCAGGCGACCTTCTCCCATACTCACCTCCCTGAACTTTTTCCAAGAAATAGCTTCAATCCCAAGCTATACCCCTACCCTCCCATCCTGAACTGAAATCAAGCTTCTGAATCTACTTCTAGTCGATGCTTGGAACAGCCGCGAAAAGCTGGAAACACCCAAATCATCCCTTATTCTCCTGTTCCTCCTCCTTCTTCTTCTTCAGATCCACCAACAATTCTTCTGAAGTCTTCTTGAGTTTCAGAGGAGAAGACACCCGCTATGGTTTCATTGGCCATCTTTATGAGGCTCTGAAGTCCCATGGAATCCACACCTTCAGGGATGATAATGAACTTGAGAGAGGAGGAGTAATTGCATCTGACCTCCAGAAAGCCATTGAAGAATCAAAGATTTTATTTATCATTCTTTCACCAAACTATGCTAACTCTCAGTGGTGTCTAAGATGAACTGAGTGGAGATCAGCCAGCGTCAGCGGCTCATTCTACCCATTTCTACCCATGTTGATCTATATGGGTAACTATATTTCTTTCTTTCTTTAATTTCAAATTTTCTCTTTCAATAGAATTAGGTTCACCTTTATACTGCTAATAAAACTTTGGCCAAGTTTGTTATACAATTTAATTAAGAGTTTGTCAAAGTCTAAACTGCTTCTCATAAAAGGGTGGGTACATATGTATTTAAAAATATTCATTGAAGGTGATGATACTTAAGATTTCACCATCTATCTCTCCTCATTTTCCTGAAAAGCCTCTTTTGTAACATTTATTTATTTATTAGTACAGTTTTTATCACTTCAATTTGTTTGGTTCTTTTAAAATTTGAAGAAAATTTTAAAAACAATAGAAGGAAAAAGGTAAAAATAAATAAAATTTAAATCAACGTACTTAATTTCGTATTTCTTCCAAACTTCTAACTTTTCTTTCCTATGTTAGATAAATATTATATAATTTGAAAATAAAGAAATAATGAACTCATTTTAATTATTTTATATCTCTTTGATAAATCAAATAAATAATTTTCTATCTTATTATCTTTGATATATATAATTTAAAATAGTTTATTTGATATAAACAGACTACTCACATTCAATTAGCCACTAGGTCAATCATGGTGGAGATTACCAAGTGATACTAATTTACTTGAAATTTTTAATTTTTTAAAAATTATTTTAACTCTCTGCATGTATTTTGTGATTAACAGGCATGAGACAAGTCTTATTAAGAAAATTGTCGATGATATCCTCGAAGAGTTGAATTCTAAGTTGGCAGAATGAATTCTCATTGAAATATATATGGGTTGTATTTATTTGTATAAGTGTGATGTAATTTAAACTCTTATGGACTAATTTTATAGTCAGCTGTGTTTATAGTAATGGTTGAAGTATGGATATATAAGGTACTTACGTGATCATTTTACTCGTATGTAGACTCGATGTGGTGTTGTATAATATTAGATTAAGTGCAGTATGATGTATATGTTGTATTTAGGTAGAGCTCCTCCGTATAAAGGATATTTTCTTTGATTTCGTTCATCATGGAATCAAGTGTCGGGGTTACTCGATATCATGAAATATTACAGTTCGCCAGTGTGAAAAATGATCCATTCGTTTGTTGTGAAAATGGTGAAGTGCTCGTCACGAGAACCATATTATTTAGTGTCGTGGTGTATCTTCTTAATTATCTTTACATCGTATATTGCTTTTGTCAGTTTATTAGCCCAAAATATAGTTAAGAGCTCGAGCAAAACGTTGGAATGGTATCGATCGTATTTTGTATTACCTCCAAAATATTATAGTAATTCAAGAAAGCGAGTCACATGAATCATGTAATTTAAGATGAGTAATTATTTATATCAAAAATTGTGTAGACTCCGCTATCAGGGAACAACCCGGTAGCATTATTTGAAGATAATGTGCATGTATTGAACAAATGAAAGGTTATATTAAATGAGATAGAATTAAAACGTATTTATAGAGTTAACTACATAAATAAACTCACAGAAAGTGAGTGATGTTAATGAATACGGTCAGTGATAATTTAGCGGACTTATTCGCGAAGTCGACCTCGCGCCGACATTCAAGGAAGCTAATACATAAGATTGGAATGCATCAAGCTTACAAGATATCGGCGCTGAGAGGGAGGCGTCTTTATGACAAGATGTTAGTGTCTTGTAACTTTTAAAGCCGTTTAGGTTTTATAAAATTAGGTTTTTATTGTGAGGTTTTTAACGAGGTAGTCTGGAGACTAAGAGCAATCAACAACATTATATGAATAATAAATGCTCTTTTCTTGTGAGTTTTATCAAGATTTGGGTTTCTTAACAAAATTTTAATGAGGCAAATTCATAATGGTGGTGATTCAAAGATGAATGTTATAAATTGAAGCATTTATATGGGCGATGAATAATCACACTTAGATTCATGAATTACACTTACATTCATTTATATAAATGAACTAAATGCCCTAATTTATAGAACTTTATAACTCACCATTAAGGTGAATAATTTGAACCATCTTTATAAGCCTATAAAAGGCTTTTTACTATCCCTTTATAAAAGATATCACGGGAAAATAATGCTTCTCTCATTTTCTCTCCTTTTAGTCTAAGCTTTTATTTTTCATTCTCTCTTTAATATTATATATATATATATATATAAATAAATAAAGAGAATGATATAATTCTCTTTAACTTAGCATTTTATCACAATTATTTATAACAAACTATATAATTTTTCATTATTTCATGCAGTTCAATATATTATTGGTCTTCCACTATATTATTTCTTTGTTTTTTTTTATTCTAGTATTTTATTCTCACCTGACTTGCCTCATAATTACTCTTTCAATCAATCAATGGTACTTTTATAAATAAAATTTAATCTTAAAACTGAAAAGACTGTGACCTTTTGGCTTAAGAGTTTCACCAAATAAAAAGAAATATTTTATTCTCACTTGACATGTCTCATGATTACTCTTTCATACTTTTATAAATAAAATATTAGAATTTAAAAGCAAATTGGAAAAAACATTTATTTAACTTTGGTTTAAGAATTGAAGCAGAAAATCAAAACAGGTTAAACAGGCACCTCGGCCGAACCCGAGTAACCCATGAGCCTATTTAGGCTGGCCCAATCGACCTGGGTCTTATTTAGATTTTTATTTTTGCGATCAAACCCTCTTAAATTTTGGACCAACCCACTCTAATATATCGGGTACAATCCATATTCCCTTCTCTATGCCTAACGAATAATGATGGACTTGTGATTGGTGGAAACCTTCAGAGGAATGAATCATGAAATTAGGTGGGAGATGCGCCTACAGTGGGAGGAGATAGAAACGTCAAATTCATGGAGTTTAAAACTAAAAATAATTTGAAAAGAAAATCTATTCATAATTGAATACGGATTAAGGTAATTTAAATTTTACTTGATAAATACGATTTTAAGGTAAATTTTTTAAATCATATTTACTAACTATGATTTTTAGGTAAAATTTTAAAAACCTCATTTGGTAAATGGGGTTTTAAAAATTTATCTAAACCTTTATTTGTTGAATTTGGTTTTTAAAATTTATCTTTGAAGTAATGTATTCGTAAATGATGTCTAATTGTATGGAAAGAAGGCCGACGATCAATATTTTTTAAAACTTAAATATTGTTTATTTTGAATCGATCAATACAAAACTAAAACCGGTTAGAGTAACACGGAGTAAAAACTAAAATCTAAATGGGAAATGTTAAAATAAAGAAAAAACCTGAGTAAATAAGAGAATTATTGACTCTTGAGTATTCCTAGACTCCCATCAAACCAAAATAAAGAAAAAAAAATTATATTCCCACAATCATCTAATAATGACAAGTAAATAAAAGAAAGGAGTACATCACATCACGACCTTGACTAAGGAATCATGGCCGGCGCTAGAGAATGGGGAAGGCATAAAGCCATGAAACGTAGCAAACCTTATTGAAATATTCATCTGAAACTATCATACGATCCTTTGCCTATATATCCACATGCATATACTATAATATGCTCAGATGTCAAACATCAATAGGGAGAAATAAAGTCTCGATCCCACATACATCGTCATCATACACAAAATGAACAGAATTATCTGAATTACAAAACATACTAATATTCCAAAGTACTGCGGTGACCCCTAGATTAAATAGACAAAGATTAATACTATCATAATAGTACATGTAACCGCCGTGAAGGAAAGAATTCGGCGGGTTCTCAAGGATCTGAAGAAGGAGCGACGATGCGAAAATAGAGTGAAATTATCGGAGTCCTAGAAGTGAGTTAATATCCTTATAATTCATACCATATCACACAGCAAAATGCTATACATACTTATAGTAATTCATAATATAAACATAGTAATGAGTATAGTAATAAGGAAATTCACATAATCATGTATACGCACAGCATAGTTCATGTCATAACACAAATATTGTCGAGACATTAGTAGGACCCTATGTTCCAATACTATAAGCCTACACGGCTCTCTTTAATCCAATGGGCTGGGCGCCAGGAATGCTCGACCCGGGGTCCTTATCCAGTCGACACTTAATCCGATAACCTATAGTAGGCGCCAGGAGAATGCTCGACGGGGTCCTTACCTCCGATACTAACATATCATAATCCATAATGGGCGCCCAGAGTAACCTTCGACAGGGGACCTTACCTCGGCATCCCAGGAAAGCGACTCAACGGGAACTCATGTCCAACCATAAACCTATAACATAAACTGATCAATACCGGTGCGCACGCGGTCCTGATGTAACCCACTAGGTGGTATGTCCTACTATAGTTCCCATTACAAACATTTCAAATACAATGCACAGCAATATCACTCCCAACAATACACACTCATCCGTCATCATATGATCCTCATATGCGAGATATATTTCATAACAACTAAATAATTTGGTTACCATAGTAAATACAATTCAATGGTAATAATCATGTCGTGATGATGGGGTGTAGCCCTAATCATAGTAAATGCTATGCAATGCATAAGATGATTAATGTCATAAACTATATGATATCAACTCCTTTGAATCGGGTCTCGAGGAGGCGACGCTTCTATCTCGAGTACGCACAGTAAATTTGTCGGATAATCTAGAATAGAAAAGACATAATCAATATCAAGATTGAGGTTTAAGATTAACTCTAGACTCATTGGAATTCACGAGGCTAGGCAGATATAAAGCACATCTAAATTCTAGAAAATTAGTGAGGAACTACAAAGCTGGACTTAACTCACGTAAAAACAAGTCGAACACCTTTAAATAACATTTCCAATATACACGATCAAATCAAGAACAGTAGGACACACAACTACAATTTTATTGTAGAGCTGATCCTGATCATCAAATCAACAATTGTGTCATAATATACACAGTCAATCTTACTAACTACTTCGGGTCTTACAATACAGTAACTAATTCAACGTAGTCGAAATACGATGGACATATTCAACCTTGCATTATTGGAACAATTCAAATCGTTTCGGACAATGCACGATTAGAGTTCCCACGCGTTTTGGGTATATATTCTTTCTGCAAGGCTGTCTGCTTAGGTGCCATTCAGCCGGAACCACGGAACGGAGACGAACGTTCTGTTTCTGGCACGCTTCCCGAGGTCCGCCGCCGTCGACGGTGGCCGGAAAATTTGAGGGTTGCCGGAATTAGATTCTAAGGACACCCACGTGAAGCCCAAAGCTCAAGGAAGCCAAAAATGTGATCGCTGCCCGAGGACCACCGGAGCGGTCTGACCGGCCCGACAAATCCCTAACCCGGCGAGAGCCCACCTCCGCTTCACTCAAGAAACGACCTCTTTCGATCAAGGGTGGATCCTAAGCTTGGGAGAGGAGTTCAGATCTGGTGTCGGTTTGGGCGAGGTGGCTCGAAATGCCGAACAAATGGGCGGCGGCATGGTGAGAGAGCCTCATGGCGTGATTCCTGGGCTGAGATTCCGTAGCTTCAAAGTGAACCGAAGCAATACAAGGGTGGCCGGAGGTGGGGATTACCTTTTCCCGGTGTCGGACGGCCAGATCAGTGGCCGGAATCGGCTGAATGGCGCCGGTAGGGGTGGCGCGCCGTGGAGGCTCGTGGAGAGAGAAGGTGGAGGTTGAGACGTGAATTTGGTAAAGTTGCCACCCTGTTTTAAATCTCTCCTCAAAGCTTAAACCATACCATTAAGTCCTCAATTACACTTGATTTGGCACTTTATCTAATTAAAATCCCAATAATATGTATGGAAAATGTATATATTACAATTAATAATGCATAATGATAATTATTTACATAATTTGTAGGGTCAAATAAATATATTATGTCCCAAATAACTCTTTAGATTAATAAAATATATACTCTAGGAAAATTAAATTTAATAATTCAATTTAAAACACATCAATTAAAATTACGGGTATTACAACATCTAAATCAAACATTTCTATAAGAGCCACTATTAGAGTGCTGCCCTTTTCTTCCATGAAACTGAGAAGAAAGTTTAGAGTTCATTTTTTCACTGACATGGATAGGAATAGGATTGACCCAAAAGAAAACAATAGAAAAGTGAAGATGTGAGGAAGAAAAGCCGCGGAAAGAAAGAGATAAGAGAGAAAGTGTAAAAAATCGATAAATAGAGAGATGAGTTTTGGACAAAATATGTTTTTTTTTTTTAAAAAGTATAAATATAGATTGAAAACCAAAATAATGCCTGCTAAACTAGTATGTTTGACCATCACATATAGCGATCGCAATGTGACGCTTGTGGGCTATGCCATTAAAAAAAATTTTAAGTTACTGTCGCACCACTAATTACACATTGAAATTTTTGCCAAAGCCATTGACTTTAACTTAATAAAAATTCAAATGTGACATAGATATACTACTTTGATATTAGTTTGCTTTTCAAACTATTTTAGTAATCTTCTAAAATTTTATTAGTTTGGGATAAGACTGGAAGAGCTTACACTTAATTTTTTGCATCTCATCGAAGAATATTTCTAGTATAGTCAAACAATATCATTATATTCGGGTTATCTAGGAAAAAATTTTAATTTTTTTTCATTATTAATGATATTATATATTGGAGTAAGAAATTATTATTTGTTTCATTTCGATTTGATGGAAATAAATGTTAGAAAGAAAAATAAATTGATAATAATATCCTTGTACAAAATTAAATGATATATTTTTTTTATTTAAAAGCATTTTTCTATTTTTTTTTACTGAATTATAAAAGGATATACAATTATATAGAGGGACATAATTATTTATAAATAAAACAACTAAATAAATATCTTTGTGTCTATACATTGATATTAATTATTTATAATATAATAAAAACCTATGAGTACAAAAGAAATACATGAATGGATATAAACAAAAAATTACAAAATAAAATTTTCAAGAATGACCACAAGGAAGAGGGATTTTCCCCAATAAATTTATAAAAAAAAATTAATATTATAAGGGTTTTTTAAAGATTTTTTTTTTAAAATAGATAATTTTATTGATCCAAACTAGTAATAAATTCCATAGAAAAAACAAAATCAAATTCTCTAAAACTTTAGAAGATCATGCAACCCGCATTAATGACTTAATAGTTTAATGACTATAATATTTATGACTCTAATCTATAGCATATCTATTAACATGATTAATTTGTTGTCTTTGTGTGATCGAATTATGCTTTACCATTTGAATCTCTCACATATATACTAGTAAACGTCGCAACAAGATGTAGAAATCCAAATAGCCAGACTAAGACAACACAATCACATGCCGAAACAAGTGGATGATAAAATTATGAAAAAACAAATTAAAATTCAAATCTGTGTGGAAGAGCCACTTTACTGAGAAAGATGATGATAGAAAGACACATAGATTGGTGATTTAAGGCTAAAAATGGTAAAAAAAATTAAACTTCCTATTAACTAGAAAAGGGGCTTTGTAAGAGAGAGCACATAAGAAAAATAGAAGAGGCTAGGGTTTTAACTTGAAATTATTGTTTTAACTATTACTTAGAAAAATAAAAGAGGAGTAAATATATAATTATATAAAATAACATAATATTATTTTATATTTAGATAAATAAGTAGACATGCAGATATCTCTCATACTTTGTATGGATTCATATGTGGTTTTCTACGTATTAAATTAATAAAATATAATAAAAATCAATTACTATGTTAAAAAATAGAAACATATTAATCTTGTTCTATATATAAAAAGATAAAGAATAAATAAATGAACAATATGGGAGGTAGGAAGATTCTTGAAACTTGGAAAGACCTCCATTGCTAAAAGAATGTGGAAGCGAAGAAGTCCACATGTACATAGTAGAGAATTCTAGAACTCTCTTGATTTGTGTAAGAAACCTTCAAAAAGGTTCTACACACTTTCATAAAGCGGCTATAAATATAGATGTGGCCTCATTTTCCAAACTACCAAAAAGTTGAGAGCTTCAAAGGCCAGATAGAGTTCTTCTTTTAATAGAGTTTATTTCTTCCAAGTACTTTCTTGTGGAGTTATCTTAAGTATCCAAACCATTTCGTAGGCCGAAGATGGCAAGCGGGCAATGGGAGTTGACTTTAGCAACACCCACACAAGCGGTTGCCCATGCCGCACTAGAGATAAGTGAAAGACTAAGTCCGTGACATGTTGGTTTTATGATCGATCCGATGAGAAAAGAAAATAAAATAGAGAATTTTTTTACAAAATAACAAATTTACACAAGCCTTCAAAGGCTACTAAAGCCTTAAAAGTTTTAAATTTGTTACTTTCCAGCCTAATTTTTGTGGACTATAATGAGGAAGAAATTCATGAGATTTGGTGTTTTCCAACTCGACTATCATGAGAAAGCATCTTTATCTCCTTTCATACTTAATTGATTGCTCTCAAAGTTACCTTCCCTCCCGCCTTCTTCTGCATTTTTTTTTCAAGAAAATGAAATAGCTTAAATGCTGTTTGACGCCTAAATCAGTGGGATCCCGCTGACAAACCCGCCAACCTCATGAAACTCGTGGTGTCTCATATCATGAGACCATACATGAGTAAAATAGCCACGTCGGGTCCATACAACCATACTATAAAAAATATTCAACTATATTCCAATAGTTTCATGCCTGCTTAAGGCAAAAAAAAAAAAAAAAAAAAAAAAACATTTATACATGTTTTACAAAAATATTTACTCAAAGCCACAAGCCTAGCTTTCTCAAAAGCGGCTCTAGAGAGCGTCGTCTCCCGATACTCCCTCGTATTCGGGAAGGTCCCACAATGGGGTGAGCAATGCCCAGCAGACTCCCCAAATCCCGGGGTCCGTTGACTACCGTCAACCCATCTGAACACTCGTGAAGGTCGGGTGACCCGACCTCTCTCACTAAAAATCGGCAGTCTCCTTGTAATGGGAGCCCTAACAAGAACAAACTCCGTCCCAACATCAACATCGAAGATATATATGAATAAAACGCCTCCCGCCCATACTACAATACCCATCATCATACATCAACTATATACCATTGTTTTAAGAGTTAATAAATTACTTCTTAACACAAACATATATTAAAGTGCTTACAATTTTAATACAAGTTAAACCCAAAACTATCAAAGCCACAACCCGACTTTCTTCTAAATCGCCTCTAAGATGAGCCGCCTCCTCGAACGTCCTCGTACCTGAAAATATGTTCCCGATGGGTGTTAATGCCCAAGAGGGAATCACCCCAAATGGGCTACTTCCCCACCTAAGTGCATATGCACGCTCCTATATAAACACACATTTAAGCAAATACGTGATCCTACTTGAATGTCTGCTATGTCATCCCATGTCTCGAGTCCTCACCGACTCACCACACTTTGCCTAAGCCAGCGTATGAGAAAATTATCATTTTCAAAACAATTTGTTATTTTCGAACTATACTACCGGCGCACGTAAAAATATAATTACCCTCTCGAGGCTTAATGTGTCGAGAACCTTCCGAAACAGTCATGGTCCTCATCCGAAATGATCTGTTAGACCGTCTCCCAACCCCATTCTCCGGAAATTCATCCTGTGAAATTCCTTTCACAACCATGTTCGTTTTTCAAAAAAATCCATGTCATGCACTCACACCTAATTCCTAGGTTACCCCAGTGCATATGAAATGCATTATGCCATTTCTATCATTTTCATACAACACATGCAAATATATCATGCATATATTTACATAAATTAAATCACACAAACATATCATGCAATTTCAATCACAACTCCCAAATTAGCTCACTTGAACTAATCATAATTCTATTTCCATTGTTTTTACAAACACAATTATATTTTATATAATTGTGACACTATGTTAACACATTAAAATCATGTATTAACCTACCTATTACTACACAATTCAAGCCATTGACATCAAACAATTCAATCCATTATACAAAAATTAGCTCACGTGGGCTAATTAACAAACACGAGCAATTCAATTTGAATTACTCATCCAAACACAATTTCTCACGAAAATATTTCATGAACACTATTCACATGAACAGTGAAACCCTCGGGTCACTGTTCACGATCACTACCCAACATCGGTTCCACTTTGTGGACCCAAATTCCATGGCCAATCCCGGCCTCATACATACAAAAATACAACTTAGAGCATAAATCACACCCTAGCAGCCCCAAACAGTCCACCCACTGCCACGGCCTATCCATTTTGGTTTCAAAATTTTACAACAACTCGGTTCCAAGATTTGGGACCGATCAAACGGCCCCTCACGGCCTCAACCAACTCAAACATCACAAAACACTTAAATAAAGTGAAACCAAGTGCAGGGAGAACCCCTACCACGGAGTTTGTCGAAACCTCAAAACCGAGTCCACGCGTTGTCCTCTCCATTACAGAACAACTTTCCTTCTTACCCCGAAAGGAACTGACTGGCCGGATCGCCTCAGAAATCTAGAGAGAAGTGGCTATCTCTCTCTCTAGAAAATCACAATTTTCAGCCCCCGTAAGCCCTTGCACGTTTTTCCCTTTTTCACATTTTTGGTCTCCTTTTGTTTGAGAAGATCACTATTTTCTAATTTGGCTTTATTATCATTTAAACAATTCCTAAAATGCCATCTATGTCCCTAAGTTTGGATTTTCGATATTTGGCACTATCTCGACTGTCCATTTCCATCATTTCTCTACTCATGCAACTTATGGCCCATGAGTACATGTTATATGTGACTTTCGTCACATCAAATATCGTTTTACGGCACCCGATACTCGGTGCCTCGAAAAACGTGCAAATTCCGACTGTCCCGGAATTCGATGAAATTCGATGTGCTAGCTAGATTTCGCGAGACGATTCCAATGGTGAAATCCGTTTCATCATCCGAGATCTAGAGAATAAATTTCAGATTTTTACCGAAATTACGATTTTACCATTTTTCCAAAATTGAATTTTCTGTCTTACACCCAAGAGAAAGTTTCACAAGGGTTACTCCCTCACTTTAAAATGCGTATGCAATGGCATACAAAACAATTAATCACATTCCATACAATTATGCACTATTATATGAAATGACTATCTCATGCATGAGATGCGACCCCTCATGCTCACGACTTGAGTTCCAACCGACTCCCTCACACCTGAAATGCCAAGTGTGAATAAAACCAGTCATCGGTGTTTGACATCATGACTAAACCATTGGACAACCTTCCAATTTTATTTATCAAACCTGATTTTCCTTTTTCTCTTTCTTTTGTGGGCCACGGATTTTCGGGTTTACACCGCAGGATGCCGCACGCCTTTCAACATTATCTTAAACTAAAATCGCCGGATTCAAGGGCCTCAACTCGTGAATAACATTTGGGACTTTCACCCCGGGGGAGACCACCTCAACTGCTCGCTCAAAGCATGTAATTTATCATTTTGATCATTTTACACCCGTGACCCTACCTTGACTTTGTCCCATTTCCCGAAGTTCACGACCCATTCACCAACATTGGTGAATAAACCATACCCTGCACCCACACCCGACATGACGCGATGTGACCGTGCATATGAAATGCATGATGCCAATGCATTTTCCTGCATGTTACATGCATGAATGAGCACCACATGAAACATTCACAAACCATGGACAATTATAATTTATACATATAATTTACCTCCATGCAAACCATGTTAATACATCAAATAGCATGCATCAACATAACATATTCACACACTGCATGTTACTCAAACAAGCAATAACACACAACTAGGTCACAAACCTTGGACCATTCAACAGGGCACCTCACGGTCCCTTCACAAATGTGAACTAATTTGGTTCCAATCATTGTGATCACATCAAACAACCATAGCACCTAGAAACCTTCTCTGCTTCCAAATAACCCTAACTCCCCACAAATTCCATGATCAGGAAACCTGGCCATGAAATCCATACCCCTTAGTCCCAGTCTTGAACTAATTTACATGGCCTCTCATGGCCTCCCATAAGCAACCCCTACTGTTATATAGCTCTTAGGCTAAAAGTAAACAAAGTAGGAAAATATCCTACCTCGTGGAGTTTGTCGAAACTCCAACTTTTTGATGTCCACACGTAGATCCCACTGCGTGCACAAACTTTAGTCCTCAAACTGTCGAACTCGAATCAGTCCGAAAAGCCTAGAAATCACTCACCCTTTCCTTCTTTCTCCTTTTCCCTTCCTTTCTCTCTACGAATTCTTCCTTTTGTTCATTTTCTCCTTTCTTTCTTTCCTTTTTTTGCTTTTCTTTCTTTTCTTCTCATTTCATCTCATTTCTCCTTTCACTTTCTCTTCTCCTTTGGTCATTCTCTCCCATTTGTATGGGCATTGACCTGTGATGGGTCAAGAGAAGGAAGTTTCCTTCCTCCTTTCCTCAAGCTATGTGTGGCTATCATAATTCCATCTTTTCTTTTATTTCTTAATTCCTCTTTATGACATCATTGCTCACATGGCTCAATGTGAGCCATGAGATTCATTTCCCACACATGGCTAATTGTGAGCCATTCCTTCAATGCCAAGAAATATTTCTCGGGGGGGTGCCATGTGGCATCCCCTAACCTTACTTCATGTGTCATCCGACACCCCACACTCGAAACGGAAACTCGACTACTTAGGAATTCAACAAAATTCGACATGGTGAAGCAAATCGCGAGACGATTTCAACTAGAAGTCTGCTTCATTATCCGAGACCTAGAGTCATTTCTAAGCTAACCTAAATTGTTTTACCCTTTATCCAAAATCGTGGATTTTCTTCCGGGGTTTCGCGTAAAAGGAAAAGAAAAAGGAAGAGAGAAAAGTGTAGCTTCTCTCTATTGACCTTACTAAATCACATGGCTACGGCCATGGGCCCATGAACGTGAAAAACAGGGGCAATGTTTTGTGTGGAAATAGGAAAAACCAAATTCAAAAATTTATATTGTGTTTCTATAAAAAAACAGAAAAAAAACTATTACTTGCTATTCAGAAAACAAAATAGTTTATCATTTGAAAATAAATTACATTCCTGATGGTGAACATGTCAAATTAATTTTAAACTATCTAAGAAAATTAACCTTAAAATGGTAAATATATTTTTAAATTTTCCTTAAAAAACCGTAAGGTTAAATTTTAAAAATTATCGTTGATGAATAACGCCTTAAAAAGTAAAAATATTACTTTATGAATATTTTAAAAAGAATTATATATACATGTATTTATAAAAAATATTTTTACTTTAAAACTCCAGGAAAAAGATCAAACTAATTTGATTTGTCAAAAGAAGCATGTGACGGGTCAAGAAGTGAATAATTTCTCCCTAAAATATAGTGATACAACCCAACGGAGTTAGCATCGTGGGTGCCATCTTCCTAATCATAAATGGCACCCAAACGGTAAAAATTGAAGTCTAATGGAGATTAGACGGAGGTGGCAAAATGCCATCCGAGTTTATGGGGTGCCATATTTGGCACCTTTGGAGAGAGAAGATTGGGGATGCAAAATAGCCGTTGATGGCCACTGTTTTGGACAACGGCTCTCAACGGCTATATTGAAATTTGAAACCCTATAAAATTACAGACCGAGAAAGGGAAAATGACAAACCGAAAACTTTGCCTCGATGCCAAGTAGTGCTTAGCTTTACGACTTCACTTTGAATCAACAGTCCTGGTATCCAAGCAGCAGAAGTCGGACTCAGCAGCCAGAACGTCGTTTGGAGGAAAGGGAAGAAACAGGGGAAGAGGAAGGAAAGAGGAAGAAAGAAGATAAGAGGACTCAAGTATGACTTTTCTCCTCTTAACTTATGAAATTGATTTTAAATCAAAATTGTTAATTTATTAATTCTTTACATTCATTAATTCTTACGATATTTTATAAATTGCTTATTTTTTTGAATTGATTATAATTTTTTAATTCGTGAATTGCTCATTCTTTTAAATTGACAAATTGATTTTAAATTTAAATTGATAAATCGATAATTTTTTAATTAATAAATTGCTGTCTCTTAAATTGATTTTAAATTTTATACTGGTAGATTGATTTGTATATGTTATAAATTGCCTATTCTTTTTAATTGATTATAATTTTTTAATATTGATAAATTGCCTATTCTTTAGGATGACAATTGAATTTTTAAATTTAAATTGATAAATTTATAATTTTAATTGATAAATTGCTCATTATTTAAATTGATTATAAATTTTATAATTGATAGATTTATTTGGATACGTTATAAATTAAGCAATTTTAAATTGATTATAATTTTATTTTTATTTTTGTAGATGATTGTAACAGATGGTTCTTTAACTGATTTGCTTATGAACGACATCGATTTATAGTAATGAATATTCGTAGTAATCCCACAAGATTGCGCCATTGCAAATGAAGTCGTCAAGATTAAAATCGCAAAGTGACAAAAGAATCTCTTCAGAAGATAAATTAATTGCTCATGCGCTTAATACGGCAAAGATGCAAAGGTCGGGAATGAAACAGTCAGCGTGGTGCATTTTGGCAAAGAATCTCGCTTATACTTAATCCTACGGAGGCAACTGCCACAGCTCTGCCTCAATCTTCTATTAAAGTCGTTGACTGATATAAATGCAATGCAAGAATTTGCTCGCTTATAGTCAAATTGAAAGACTACAAAGTGGGATACACCGAAAGAAAATAATGTGTAAGATGTAAACTTTTAAATGTAGATAATTAGTATTATCTGACACTAACTATTAACTCGAATAATTTCATATGTTTGTCGTCGATGGCTAAAAGAAATGTTTGCTAATATTATTGGAAAACCATTCAACACGAGCATCAGGAATATATTAGAAAATGGGAGCTGAAACTCCGACCTGCACTCACCAAAGAATAAGCAGTTGAAAAACTCATTCAACTCCGGTAGTCCACCGAATCAACTCATGCTGAATCCCCGGTCCAACTCCATATTTAGGGGATGATACTGAACCCTCGTCCACTCCCAACCTCGATAGGCCATTGGGAAGAAAGGCTTCGAAGAAACAACTTAAAAACAAAGAGAAGCAAACCGATGTTGAAAGATTACTAGATCATCACCACTGGAATGAAAGAATGAAGGGAACGACAAAAATTGAGCGATAAAGACAAAATTTATGCTCAACAGAGATATACTGGAGCAACATCGTAAACAGCTAGAAATTGAAGAAAGACAGAGTAAGAAATTCAAATGCAAAATGAGATGAAAATCACAAACTAATACATCGTACACCCACTTATGCAATATATTGGAATAACCTCAAGATAGAGTGTTGGTGAAAAAGCGGGGTTTTAATTTTTAGTTGTTATTTATTATGTTGCTATTATTTTTTTAATTTGTAGTCATTATTTATTATGTTGAAATTTGAAATTTGAAATTTGAGTTTTAAATTAAACAACATTATACAAAGAGGAACCGCTAAATTACGATCATATAGAAAAATATACCCGTTAAAATATAACCGTTTAAGTTTAATTATATTTTTAATGAAAAATATTTAATTATTAAATTCGGCACTTACTTTTGGCACCTACCATCGAGCAAAATGTTGGTGGGATGCTAAAAACACCGCTCGTGGTCGTAATGGCATTTACGACCCCATTTTTGGCAACTTGCATTGAGTTGCTCTTAGGAGCGGAACATAATTGAGGAAATCTCGAACTTTTCATTTTTTGCTACCATTTCAATTCTCACTATGGGAATGATTTCAATGTATACAATGAAATCTCATAACATATATATATATATATATAAAATAAAATAAAAAGTAGTTTTCTAAATGTTGGGTCATGGTTGGTGTGAGGATAATGGCTTGAGACGCAAAGTGAAATTCATGGTAGTTGAATGGATTGGGAAAAAAGGTGATGAGAATTATCGTGAGTCGGAAGACAATTGTGATATTCCCACTTAAATGTTGTACAAATTATAGGCATTATCCTAAGGAGATTTATAATAATATGGGTCATACTATTACCGAGAACCCAAAGATCCTTGGGCTTTTTAGACATTTAGGGTAAAAAAATAAAAAATAATTTAAATAATATAGGTTTAGAAATATTCCTAAATGTAATATAGTTTTGTCATGGAAATTGTCTTTGAAAATACACTTTCAAAAAAAATTAGAAAATTTTACACAAAAGTAAATCTTTTCAAAAGACACTTTTATAATTTTGAATGATTTAAATAAATACTGGAAGTGTCTTTAATTTAAAAATTTTGAATTTAGTTTTTAAAGCCGTTTCGGCATAATTTTTAATCTAAATTTTTAGAAAATGTCTTTGAAGAGACACTTTCCGGTCGATGAAAAACTATACTATATTTAGATTATTTTTCAAACTACATTTTTAAGAATTTTTTTAATTTTTTATTATTTTTAGTAACAACTTACTTATGTCCCATAAATAATTGAGTCTATGCACTTTTTCAAAACTTTTTCAACTACTATGTTTATCAAGATAAAATCGCCCAAGTATTTTCATTTATAGGACCAAAATCTTGGAATTTCAATCATGGAAGATATGGCCTTCAAAGCCCCTAAAATCGACACAAACTACATAATCAATCAATTAATTATGTATACTAATAAATCATACTATTGGTGAATAAAGGACAAAATTAAAGGAAGAAATGTAAATTTTGACGATTTAATCAAGAATGCTATTAATGTAAAATCACGTTACTAAGAATAATAAAATACAAAATATTCAAAATCAATTAGAAATTACTATAGATCGTATATCAAATCATTCGTTAAACGAGATCCATTTAATGTCAAGTCTCACCCAAGGCCCATTTATTTATTTATGATTTATTTCACATAAAATTCCATTTTATTTGGGAACTACGGTTTTAATTAAACAAAATAAAATGAGGCTTTGAAAATATAAGAAAGATATCTTGAGAGAGAAAAATTGGATTTTGAATAAATAAACAAGTAGTTAAAAAAAAAGGAATCATTGAAAGTCGAATTCGGTAATGATAACTCAAGGTATGGAAGAAATGAAACCCAGGATATATTATTTAAAGGGGTAGAATCTTTAATAGGTTGCTTCTTCATTGTAAGCATAAGGTTTAGAGTTCAATCCATTTTGCAAATTTTTACTTATTTTTGAAAACTTACTTGACATTTAAAAGAAGAAGGAAACTTTTAAAATAATTAGATAGAGCAAATTGGAATAATGTCAAAAGAATGGTAAGAGTTGGCAGGCTTCGAGACATGCCATGCCAGGTGGCAGGTGGACAAGGTGACGTGGCCTCAAATGAAGAAAATGTCAAATAGACAAATCAATTAAAGATATGTAGATAATCTATCCTTGAGGCTACAGCTTCAAGTCAATAGTCTGTCCAACACCCGTTCTCAAACATTATTGAATATTAAATAAGTCCAACAATCAAATATTACTTAATTAATGCATTTGGAATGAGATAATGATTAATCGAAATAAATCATCCTCAAACAATTAAGACTAATTACGATAAGGCTATCCTAAACAAGGCTACCCTAATTATATGAGCTCTAATAATTAACACGGTATATAAAGGTATATTCAAGAATTATTAAATGTCATCAATTAAATTAGAATATTAAAAGAGCACCCACCATCAAGGGAATTAAAATGTAATAGCAATAGTCAATATACAATGCAATCAACTAAAACCCATAAGAAAACATTACAAAATATGGGTTTATATATATATATATATATATATTCAATACAATAATGGGGATGAAAGAATAAAAATCTAAAAAAAAAAAAAAAAAAAACAAATAATAGGTAAACTTTTTCTCAAGATCATAACTCCACAATCGCTGCTCGCCCTTCTCCTCTCCATCCGACCATCCTCATTTTCCCCCAAAATTCCCATGAGCCCTCCTCCTTGTATCTGTCCTCCCAAGAAAAGAAAATGATAATAAAAAAAAAACTTCCACCTACTATCTCGTTCTCCTAAGAAAAAGAAAAGAAATAATAATAATAAAAATCTTTCATCCAATCATTGTCCCAATTATAGTGTCCTTCAAGAGTAAAGAAAATAAATATCCATTCCTTACGGACATCTAATAATGAAAAAGTAAATAAAAAGAAAGAGTCACACCTAAATCAATTATTCATCAAACCCATTATTTTCTTCCCATGAAACTGCTAAGAAAGTTTAGAGCCTCTTTTCTCATCGACATAGATAGGAATAGGATTGACCCAAAGAAATCAAAGAAAAGTGAAGATGGAGAAAGAAAAGCAATGGAAAGAAAGAGATAAAAGAGAAAAGTGTGAAAAAAAATCAGTAGATAAAGATAGAGCTGAGTTTTTGAGAAAAGTAGGCTTTTTAAAAAAAAAATTACAACATACGTTAAAACAAAAATAATAATACATCAAACAAGTCATTGTTTGACTCCTAAGATATACATTAGCAATGCCGTTAATTATGGGTTACGACATTTTTTTTTAAGCTAATACTACGCTATATTACAACATTAATTTTTTGTGTTAATACCTACCATTAACTACAACATTAAAAAAAAATTTGCTAAAGTTGTAGGTATTAACTTAAAAAAAAAAAAAAATCTAGCATGTCACATATTAATTACTTATTGATTAATATTTTCAAAATATTTCGTAATTTTTTAAAAGTTTTATTTGTTTGGGACAAGACTTAGAAAGAGCTACACCTTTGTATTTGTTTCTCATTTCGATTTGATGGAAATAACAAAAGAAAAAAAGAAAAATAGATAAATTTTTAAGAAAAGGACATCCATAGCCTTCAAGGCCACTAAAGTCTAAAAGTTTTCAATTCTTTACTTCACAATAATTTTTTACGCGGACTATACAGCAAGAAATCTTACTTTAGATTCGCTTTCTAAATTGCTTGTCACGAAAAGATATTTTATCTCCTTCATACTTGATTGATTGACACTCAATCTACCCTCCTTCCTGCCTTCCTTTCCTCATCTTCTCAAGAAAATGGAAATTACTTAAACGCTGCCTACTTCCCGCCTCTCAGCCCGAATTGAAATCGGCCTTTGGTTACAATTTTTAAAAATTATTTTGTTCTCAACAATATGGAGAACACCTTTTTTTTTTTTAATCCTGAAAAATATTAAAAAGACAAAAAAACACTAAATTCAGGTAATAAGAATAATTTTCAAAAAACATCAAAATGATGTTCTCTCTCTTTTAAAAATCTATTGTGTATGAACGGCTTTCAAACACATGAAGCAAATGGATATCTTTTAGTTATGAAATAAAAGAACTTTGCCTTTTTTCAAGCTCATGGGCCAATTTCCATGGCCACCCGTTTTGACCAGGTCAAAACGATTTTGTTTAGAAGTGGCTTGATGGGTTTTGATTTTGAAAATGAAATAAATTAAGGATAAGAGAGCAAATTTTTTGCATAATTATGTAAGAAGAATGATGTTATTTGCATGATTATTTGTTTTCTAATTTGAAGTGATGTACATTTGTTTGTTTTTTATGATAACTTGTAACTCCTCGAAATTTAAAATTTTATAAAAGTATAAAATTAAATAATACTATTTAAACTTACTTAAAGAGTTCTAAAATTCCTGTAGTTTCCTGATGCGACGAAACGGATCGCACCGCTGAAATCATTGGCTCTACACAAAACGAGTAACTAAGAAAGTTTCAAGAATTCCTAGGTAATGAGAATTCTTTATGAATTTTTATTATATGAACGAGATTTTCTTAAAAATCTCGAGAGATAGGAAACACTTGAGTTAAGTTTAATTAAAAATAAATTGAACTAAAATGAAATAGATTGTTTCGGTGACGTAAATGAACCCGAACGGGTCATGGACTGCACGGCGGCCCCGTGTCTGTTCTTAAGCTAAGAGAGAAAAAGAAGAAGAAAGCTCATTTTGATGGGAAAATCGCAGCTGGCATGAGTAGAGAGAGAATGAGAAAATCTCCACCTTCTCTCTTATGATCTATAGATTGCGGTCGGAACTGTCGAGCCAAGATTTCCAAAGTTCATCCACTGACTAGCCCACGCACCGACAACACGCACTCCCACCGAATATCCGGTTTCCAGAATAGGTGGAATCTAGACGAGAGCTCTACCTTCTCTCTCTAAGATTTACTACGATCTGAAATTTCTGGCTTTTATCTGGCCAAGACTTAAAGCTCCGAGTACCCATCGAAGGCAACATGTGACTTCTAACCGGTGTCCATTGGACAACCCGTCAACTTCTACTTAAATCTATACGTCTCAGATCACGGCACACATACCGAAGAAATGGCCACTTGGGCCCATATACCAATACTCATCAAACATGTACCCAACTATATTCCAATAGTCCAAGAGTTATTTTATTACTTCATTACAACATATTAAAATCTACAATTTAATACATATTATCCAAAAAACATCAAAGCCACAACCCGGTTTCTTCAAATCAACCCCAAAGTGAGCCATCATCCCGAACACTCCCCGTGACTCTCGAAAAAAATATTCCTCGACATGAAGTATCGCCCAGAGTGGAATCACCCTGAACGCAGCTTCCACCTGCCGCATACGCAATGCCTCCAATTTAAACACACTCCTCAAGTAAATACGTGATCCTACTCTTGGTAACGTCTACATGCCCATCTTCATGTCTCAGAAATTTCATTCGACTCCTCACACTCGCTAAGTCATGTACGAGAAAATATCATTTTCAAAACAAAACTTGTTGTTCTTGAAAATAAACCACCGGGCGTCGATAAAAATATGGGACTACCCGAGGCAATTGGTTAGTGAGCTCAAAAATATCATGGTCCTCATCTAAATGATCCGGCTGGCCCATCTTCAACCCAATTCTTCTAAAATCATCCTGAAATTCCTCTTTCGCAACCATGTTCGGGAAAATTCATGTCATGCACTCACACCTAAATCTAGGTTACCCAAAGGCATATGAAATGCATTATGCAATTTCAATCATTTTATACAATATATCAATTATGCATATATATTCACAAATCACATTCACACCACATGTAATTTAAATATGGATCAAACAATCCATCACCCAAACTAGCCCACTTGAAAGTTAATCAATATCTTCATCAAACATCACCTAAATTAGCTCATTTGAGTAATCACAATCTCATCTTCATCGAAAGTACACACACAATTATATTTCATATAATTGTGACATCATTTTAACACATCAAGCTTATGCATTAACCTATTAATTCCACACAACTCAAGCCATTCATTTCAAAAATATTTCAATAAATTATGAAACAAACACCCCAAATAGCCCTCATATAAATACTGAACGTCTAAACGGCTCCAAAAATCTCTCCAAAAATTTCTAAATGTGACGCCTCAAAACTAGGGTCCGTTGACTACCCGTCAACTCCTGAAATCTATACGTCTCAGACGCAAGACGATACCGAAAGTAAAAATGGGCCACTTGGGCCCTCGCATCAACACTCATCAAATATACCTAAAACTATATTCCACAGTTCAACCTTCACAAAATCTATATCCCAACCAAATAGCATACATAGTTAAAGAAGTTATAACATTTTAATACAAATACATATTAAAATCTATGGTAATTCTAATACATATTATCCAAACATCAAAGTCACAACCCGATTTCTTCAAAATCGGTCTCTAAGAAGAGTCGCCTTCTCAACACCCACGCATTCGAAAAATGTTCCCCGACAGTGGTGAGCTATCGCCTAGTAGGGAATCACCCCTAAATGGCTACTTCCTCCACCTAAGCGCATACGCGTACGTCTTAATTTAAACACACACTAAGAAAATGATCTTATTTGAATGTCTAAATTCCTGCTCCCATGCCCCCGAGTCATCACCGACTTCACACTGCCTGCCATGTATGAGAAAATATCATCGAAACAAAATTGGCTGCTCTCAAAATAAAACTATATGCGGCTTCTGGTGAAAATACGACTACCCTCCTGGCGCGATCGCTGGTGAGCTCCAAATGTCATGGTCCTCATCCGAAACGATCCGTCGCCATCTCCCAACCCACTCTCCTAAAATCATCCGGCGGAAATTCCCTTTAGCAACCATGTTCGCTTTTCTAAAATTCATGTCATGCATCAACACCTAATTTAGGTTACCCAATGTGCATATGAAAATGCATTATGCCATTTCAAAACCATTTATACAATATATATAATTAATATATTAATTATGCAACATTCTCAAATTTAAAAATTCACAATTCATACGTAATTTGAACAATATGGATCAAACAACACCAAAATTAACTCACTGAAAGCAATCTAATTTCATCTCCAATGGCCTATACTCACAATTATATTCCATATAATCGAGCAAATCATAAATCTCCAATGGTCTATACACAATTATATCTCCATATAATTGAGCAATCATAATTTTATCTCCAATGGCATATGAATTCAAAACACAATTTATTATATAAATTATGATAAATACCCTAAATAGCTCCCTACACATCACTGGGATCGGGTCTAAATGGGCTCCAAAAATTCTCCAAAAATTTTCATACACTTCTGTTTCTAAGATTCGGGACCGATCAAACGTCTCTCACGGGTTCAAACCAACACAAGTATTTTACAAAACACTTAAACAAGGGCAAAACAAGCAGTGGATAAAACTCATCCTCACGCAGCTTGTCTAAACTCCAACTTTTTGTGTCCACGCCGTTAGCTCTCATCGCAGAGATCAACCCTTGCCTCACTGCTTAAAACCTACTGGCCCGATTTTCATAGATCCAAAAAAAAAAAAACGAAAAAGAGAAAATTAAAATTAAAATTCTCTCACCTCTCTCTCTCTCCACGCCATGCCTCATGTCCTTAATGCATTAATTTGACTTTTATACTTTATTTTATTATTAATATAATATTATATTATTATTATTATTATTATTATTATTATTATTATCATCCGGATACAAGACTTATATTTACATCATTCGGTCCGCTTATCCCGAAAATTTTATTTCTTTTAGTTCAATTATTTTAAATGAACTTAACCTGTTTCATTTCTAAACTTCCAAATTTTTCAAAATCTCGTCCTAAGTCATCGACTTACTATTACCCAAAAATGCATAAAATATTATGACTATCTTAAAATTCAACGAAACTTTTCTGGGTTACTAGATTTCGCAAGACGAATTTAACGGCGCAATCCGTTTCGTCATCCGAGATCTAGAGAATTTCCACTTTAACCGAATTACCGCTTTTACCTTTTTCGTAAAAAATTGAATTTTTCCAGGTTTCACACTTAAAAATTTCCAAATAATTCGGTCCTAAGTTTCGGACCGATCAAACGATCTTTCTGGCTACTCAAACTAACCGAACATTATAAAACACTTAAACAAAGTGTAACTTCAAGCAGGATAAAAACCTCTGTTCAAATGAACTGGTTTAAACTCCAACTTTTTTATATGTCCACGCTGTGAGCTCTCATCAAGCAGATCAACTTTGCCTTCACCCCCGACGAAACCTATCATCCACCTTCGAGATCTAAAAAATAAAAAGAAATAATAAATAAATTAAAAAACCTCCCCGCACGCCGTCTCTCTCCTCCGTCTCCTCCCACCACTTTGGCTTTTATAATCTTTTTATTATTATTATTATTATAATATTATATTATTATTATTATTATTATTATTATTATTATTATTTTGAATGTTACTAACTTATATTTGCTCCCCATTCTATCCGTTTCTTCCCGAAAATTTTATTTCTTCGCCTTCACTTATTTTAAATCGAACTTAACTCCCGCTATTTCGACTTCCGATATTTTCAAAATCTCGCCCTCAAGTCATTGATTCGCTTATCACCCAGAAAATCGTAAAAATATTCTGCTTGTCTCAGAATTCAACGAAACTTTTCTGGGTCACTAGATTTCGCGAGACGAATTTGTTCACGCAATTAAGCTGGCTATCCGAGATCTAGAGAGAATTTTCGCTTTCTAAACCGAAATTACCGCTTTACTCATTTTTCGTAAAATTGAATTTTTCTGCTTCACATGCCGTACGGACACCGAAAAATTTTCGTCAAGATTCGGGAGCAAAGTTCGAAGGCCGTGGTCTCGGGCCCTGACTCCAAAAAGTTTCGTTTTTCGTCAAAAAGGTAGGGAACCTTCCCTACTCGTTTATATTTCATCTAAACGTTGCTGCCTTTGGCCAGCCTTGCGTCGCTTTGTTGTGTTCTTGGACATAAAACAAATTTTTTTCTGGTTTTCAGCTATGATGTCCAGTTTTTTTTTTTTTTTTTTTTTTTTTTGTAGCTTTGAAGCTGATTTTGGGCTAAGTTCGGGATGAGTTTTGTGCCATGTTTATGGCCGATTTGTGGTCCCAATTGGGACGGGTTTGTTGTCGCTAAAGTATTGTTTCTGCGACGAAGCCAGGCGAGAAAATGTTACGTATGGGAGCTTTGAAGTGAGCCCCGAACGCAATTCTCGTGGTTTCACGCAGCTGCCTAGCTGCACCTGTTTCAGGTGTGGCCTCCAACTCTCCTGGACAACTACAACTTTCTCGGGCCCGAGCCTGTTTTGGGTGTTCTCGACTCTATGAAAGCTCCTTGAGTTTAGAATCCATCCATATAGTTTGATGTGCCTGAGCCTCATGAGTTTGTCCAAAATGATAAAAAATAGCAAATTCTGTTGGTCCCGCATCAATCACTCTGTCATACGAGGTCTCCGGCATAACTATTTACTTTATAACTTCTGTCCAGTCTGTTTCATAGTTTCGTTATTGACCCATAAGTTTTCCAGCCCAAGAATCAGATCACAGATTTTTCAATGGTACTATGTCACATACCAGCAAAAATGGATTATTGCAAATATGAAAATAATTGTTAGTCGTGATGGAGAGTTGTGGTACCAAGGCCATTGTTAGATGGCAAAACTATTCAAATGATAAAAATACTGACTAGTCAGGAACGAGGTAACAACATCATCATGAGTTAATTCGATTTGTTGTTAAGATGTCAGGTGATCACTGAGCGCTCATATTTCGTCAAAAGAAAGATGCGATGGTCAATATGTGTGCTCCAACATATCGTTTTCCAGGGATGTGTTTTCGTGGTGACATGGCTGTACGACATAAATAGAAGCCACTTTTATCAAGATTGCGTTCATGATTTAGCCTAGGGATTTGAGCATGAAATTACTTGTCTAAGATTAGTCGAATGATGTCGATGTACGCCATTTGATGTGTTGATATGAATGTAATAAATGTTGGGATGATCGCATGTATATTAATGTTTTCAATGAACGTATTTGACTTTATGCATTAGACATGAGTATCCATGGTACATATGGGAGTGTACGGTATAGGTGTCCATGTAAAGGTCTTTATACATCGGCATGACTTGTGAGTGCAATGGCACAATTGCATTGTAATCGTGCACGGACATCGCATGGTGTGGGTGTGAGTGCATAGGTCGCTTGTCATTCACCATCCCGTGAATGGATTGCGGACTCGCACTTTGACAAAGTCCACGGAGATCCATCACTGCTTGTACGGTGTTGCACGAGTTAAGGAATGGAAATGGCTCTTGACAGATTTCACATGCATCGGGGGCACCCTAGAACAAAGAGGAGTGGAGTGCATGAGGTGGTTTCTCGAGAGAATTGTTTCTTATGGCCGACCAACAATATTATTTATCTGAAAGGCGCTCCACCGATATACATCGGAGGGCTGTCCACAAAATAGATTATCCGAGGTGTCCACTATTTATATCGAAGGGTCAGTTCACGTGCAAACACAAATACTTTGTTTGAAAATTATTCATTCAATAAAAATACACGTTGGCGGAGCTCTGCAAGTGACTTGATACATGGGGCATGTCATTCATGATAAGTGTGGATTCTGCGTTGTGGATCAGATGTCCTAGGTTGGTGTGTGTCTGTTTGACAATTCATGCATTTAGGGTGGGAATAATTTTGTAGGACTTATCTCTTACTAGCGCTAGCTCACCCTGTCATGACACCCTCTCAAGATGTGACATGTGTGTAGTAGATGAAGGTTCTTTAGAGGCCAACATTATGAAGCGGGCCGATTGTAGCCTTGATCCATGTTTTTGTATATTATATTGTAGTTGTTATTTTAATATAATGTTTTGTATTAAGAGGATGTAATAACTCTTGGTATTTTTGTGATATAGATTGTATTTATATGGATAAATGGGCCACATGTGGCCATTTTTACTAGTATAATAACCCTACTGGTGCATTGCTGTATAATATCGGACAGCGCTACATTTAAATCAGATAAATAGATTTGGGTGAGCTCCCGCATAAAGCGGAGATCACTCGATTTTTGTTAAATCCAGTCCCTGAAAAGGACTCAATTTGAAAGTATGCCGGGTTGGCCCGACATCCACAAATTTTCCAAGAATGGTTGGCCAACGGACCCCCTGGATCAGGTGTCACATAACTTCTTTCTTTTTTTTTACTTCTATTAAATATATAATAGGTTCATGGTAACAAATGCTTTGATATTTGGTCATATGTTCAATTGACTTCCCAAATATTTTTTTGTCCAATTTAATATTAAGTGCCTGCTCAGAAATTTAAATATATCTATACAATCATTAGACTAAACAGATAAACAAACGTACATCTAACATTGACGTTGTCCTCGTCACCGGTTCGACATGTCAACAAATTCATGCCATATGTAGGTGAGACGCCAACGACATTAGACACTCATTTGCCCATTCGTCACCCGTCGACGCTGATAGGAACATATATATTCGAAGTTATAGAATAACAAGTAATAGTAGTGATTGGACAAAAAATTTTTTTGAGGGTAAAGTTAAACACATGGTCAAACATCAATGGCATTTGTGTAATCTTACCTATAGGTTTCATAATGATGTAACATAATGATGATTCTTTTAGCGATTTTTCTAATTTTGAATTGATAAATCATGCCTTATTTTTTTATAATAAAACACTTTCAAATTTATGTACTTCTTTATAAATATATATTTTTACTTTCCAAAAGATAAATTTTTATTACTAGTTATTTATTTAATCCATTGAAATTGTATTTATTTATTTGGCAAAAGTAAAAATTTTACATTTTATTGACATCAATAAAAATTTTAAATGATTAGTAAATTATTTTACTAATGTACTAAATTGACGTGTGTAAATTTTTAAAAAGTAATGTCATTTTAAAAAAATTATAAGCATTTTTATTACTAAATAACCATATAGTTTTCTATAATCGCTTTATAAAGGGATTTCTTATATTCATGATTAAAACATCTTGATTACATGCATTGGAATGATCTTAACTAAAGGTTAAATGGGTAAAAGTAAGACCCGATAAATTCCACCTGGAAAAGGGCAAACGAATTTCGACATAAAATTGTAATCGGGCTTAAAATCCTAATTTATTCTCTTCCTGATCTCTGACGACGAACGGATTTCACCATTAATCGCCTCAAATCTAGCTAAGACGTAATTCTCGTCAATTCCAAAATGTCGAGCCAGACATTTTTCTCGGCGATCGCGGTCGCGCCAGAACGACTACGCGACGGAAGTCAGATATAACATCGTGACCATGTGCCATAAGTGGTAATGAGAGAGAATTACGAAACTGGATTACGGCATAAACAATAACGTCAAACCTGAAAAATAATTAATTAAATAAACTGATTAATGAACTAAAGGACAAAAAGAGCTACAGTGCTCTTCTTCTCCAATTAAAACAAGACCAAAAAACGTGAATTTGGGGGGGAAGATGATGCAGTGAGATGCAGAACCGATTTTTAAGAGAATTTCTTTAGAGAGAGAGAAACTTCTCTCTAAAATATATCGCGATCCGACCGTCGACGGGCCTTTCTGATGCAAGAAGTTCGTTTCACGCGGAGGCTTCGCGCGGCACTGGACACGAGCTTTGTATTAAAACCTCGGCGAGTGTTTCTCCCTACGCTATATTCCTTCAAGACACTGTGAACGCTTCGAACGAATTGACGCCGAGGTCGAAGTTGATCTGGCCCCAACCCGGACCGAATTGATATACCTTATGGAATTCAAATGCAATTTCGTAACCGTAAATGCTTCAAAGGTTTTATTTATAAAATTATTAAATCAAATGTATCGATCAACGGTAATCGAAATGGCCGCCAAATGCGGCTCACGCGAACCGATGAATTAGATTTTTCGAATAGTAAATCTAGGGTTTCAATTATTCCTTAAATAAAACATTTCAAAAATATATTTTCGTTAATTAACATGCTTCGGGTCGTGAAGAATTCAAATAGGGACCGTCATGCTTTGATCATTAGCCCAAGCTGGAAATTAATTTTTTGACGTATGAATTAATTAATTTACATGACATGATTGTGTGAATTAAATTTTTGTAAATATATGCATGTTTATATATTTACCTGTGAATTGATCGTATTGAATTGAGATATGCATTCCATAATGCACCTAACAATTCTGACCATGTGAGCGAGCGCTGAGATGAGTCTAGAGAAATGGTCTTATATTGCTCAAAAATATTAATTTTTATCTATACATTCAAATTAAAATATCAATCGTCTGAACATTTAAACGATATTCACTCAGGTAACCACAAACAAAAATATCAATCGTTTGAGTCGCCTCTGTTTCAATTGATATTCATCTGAAGCAGAATTACGTAACGTTAATATCAATCGGGTCGAGTTGCCCAATCGATATACACACATCTGGCGGTCATTCCACAAACAAATAAATATAATAATTTCTCATAATGGCGCTTAAAGTGAAATGGGACTGATCCGTTAGCCGCGTGTATCCAAGAGGATTGCTGCATTTGCTCAACGTATTTATTTTGGAACATCGCACTACATTTAGTGGGAGAGAGCCACCAGTGGCGTATTCCACTACTCGAGCATTAAACACCCTATCGGCGGATACATTATTTTACAAGTGCAGACAAGTGAAATACATGAGGACGCGTCATTCTAGCATCGAGGATTTGAAGAAAGCCTGCTCGCATGGGCATGATATACATGTGGTATCAAATGTCTAATTTTAATATATGTATTGTATAAGAGTTAAGCAATATTGTAACTCTTGTAAACTATTCGTATATAGTTGATTCATAGTTAGTATGCATTATGAGTATCATTCCATGGGCCCAAGTGGTCAGACATTCGTGGTGGGATTGGACATATTGGATATATTGGATTCATTGCATTGTTCGGGATACGTGATATGCAAGTTTTGTATTTGGGTAGAGCTCCCGTACAAAGGAGATCAGGTTCGATTTTTCGCGAGAAATGCCTGTCACCCGACATTCACGAGTGTTTCAGCAGGCCGACGGTACGCCAATCTGACTTCTGGGTTTGGGAAGCAGCTTGGTATCGAGCTTAGGCATACAATGCCTAGGGAGCTCGGGTTAGGTATCCATCACCACCAGGTGTGGTTCGATGTCGAAAGTGTAGGTATGAGATTACCTTAGAAATCACTGACAAAAACTAGACACTTCATGCACGTGTTTCATGCTTTGCGCGATTCATGAAATGTTGTGCGAATGTTTGATGAATGAGATATATACCATGTCATGTTATGTGAATGTTGTGTGCTTAGGAAAAATAGGCACTCAGTGTAGTGGAAAGTTTTGGAAAATTTTTTGCGTTGTACAAAACTGAACAAAATGAGAAAGAATAAATTTTATAAATTTATTTGGCCTATTAGGTGATGAAAATAATTTTCTAAGTTGAAGAACGAGAAAATAAATTTATAAAATTTATTTGAGTATGGAAAATGAGAAAAAAATGGAGAATATTTTTTTTTTTCAAAATTTTCCAAAGAGCCGAACTAAGGGGAAATGAAAATGAAAAATTAAGGTAAAACCCGAAATGGCCACGCCCATTTGAGCACCGGGCTAGGTCGGGCGCCGGGCGCAGGCGCCGCTGCACGGCATCGGGCGCAGCGCCGCGCCGCACGCGCAAAGGGGGGAAGACTTGGCGCGCAGCGCGGCGCGGAGCCGGGCGGTAAGCGCAGCGCCGAACGCGCAGCGGCGAGCGCACGGGGCGGCGCTGGCCTGGCGCGCCTGGGGGCGCAGGGCTCGGCGTGCCTGGCTTGGTTGAGCCACTGGTCAACTCTGCACTCAGCCCATTCAGTCTTGCCTGACTGCTGCGACCGTTTTGAGAGTTGATTTGACATTGCTCCGTGAACCCTGGCTCATGTGGTTCATCACAATTTTTTTTTGAAAAAATTATTATTAATTATTAAATTAAATAAAATTAGACAAAATTCTTTGAAAAATAAAATTTTCAAAATAAATTTTTCGAAAATAAAATTTTGTTGAAAAACAATATTTTAAATGGAAATTGATTGCCTCGGTATTAATTGTGAAATGCAAGGACAATGCATATACACCGATTTATGTATGAAGAGGTTCCCGGGGCGGTGTTTATGCTCGAGATCCCGAATTGAAATCAACGCGACGTGTTAATTGCGCATGGCTAATAGAGGATCGAGACTAGAGGGAGCCCATTACAGTGGCACGGTTAGGCACCACCGATATTTGACCACCGCGATATTTGATCGCAGCCTTTGCTAATGTCAGAGGTTGCAAATGATCGTTATCGCACAAAGCATAACCAGTAGTCGAGGTCCTAGTAACTCCTCAGCAAACAGGCGCATCATCCTCGCATATTCATGGGGAGTGAGACCCGATGGTGACAGACCATTGGTTTATGCAGATCGAGAACGCATCGGAGGCCAACAATGATCACCCCGATGCGACTAAGATCGTTAGTCATGCCTGTACCTGCAGAGGGTGAGGCCCAAGTAGCATGGTGGAAATAAAGGCGAATCTCAGAGACCTAGAGGCGATGACATGGAAAGAGTTTCCCCTCGAGACCTGCTTCACACACTGCAAGACTTTCCGTGATTAGCGGGCGCTCGTGGAGTTCCTGTGAGTTGAAGCCAGGGGCGATGACTGTGATGGATTATGTGACTGAAGTTCATGTAGCTAGCCCGATTTGTTGATGATTACGCAATACAAACTCGCTTAGGTTGTGAGAGATGAGAATGGGTCAAGTTGTCCATTCGGGTCGATCAGAGGACTTCTCGCCTACAAGATATGATCATGGTTGGGACAACCCTGACCATAGAGAGAGAGTTGGGCTTAGAGGTCGAGACCTTAAAGGAGCCTTGAGACGCGAGTCTCTCCCCTAGGATTAGGGCGAGAATAGGATGATATGCTCCAGGTTGCGAAATGAGATCTCTCTGTGGACTCTACCTCACAATGGACCTCGAGGATCACGGACATGTCGAGTTCGACGACATCCTGGGTGGATGGATTGGCCGACACCATGTGGTCGTTATTCATCGTGGAGCGTAGGGAGACTTTACCGCCATATGTGACTCCGTACTGTGTGTTTCAGACAAGATGATATTACCTGCATAAAGATACGAGTCCAGGTGTCAGACAAGAAGGGTTGGCTAGTGAGCCTTACTCAGAGGACAGGGAGAGACTGTGACTTAGATCTACCTCGATAGTTTGCGAGCATGTGGATGTTTTTCTAGATGAGCTTACCCGGATTACCTCCACAAAGGGTAAGACTTCTGTGATCGAGTTACACCCCTCGTACTTCACTCCATCTCTACGACCGCACAGATGGCACTCTGGGCCGAGTCATGAGCAGAGCTCGCAGAGTCCGCCACAGGTGAGCTATCGACAAGTTCATATGACCAAGACCTCACCATGGGGCGTCCTGCCTCTATTTGCGAAGAAGAAGGACAAGACCCTCTTAACCGGTAGGCATCGACTACGTATGTCAAGACGTATGTCACCGACCCAGAAAAGGGTCGAGACCGTGACGAGTCGAGAGACCAAAGTCGGCCTTCTGTGATACGTAGTTTCTCGATCGGGCCGGGTACTACAGAGATTAATTGAGATTTCTCCAGATAGCAAAGACTTGGCGACTAGGTTGACCAAAGAGGTCAAGTTTGATCGGGATGACCGACGCAGGAGGCATTCCAGAGTTGAAGAGGAGACTTACTCGCCCCATCTTGATAGTTCCTATTGTGGGACAAGGGTACACACACAGATGCCGAGGGCCGGATTGGATGTGTTTGATGCACCCAGAGGGTAGTAGCTTATGGTTCTCGTCACGGGGGTTAATCACTTGAGCAGAATTACCCCACACACGACATAGTCACGGCCATAGTCTTCGCCCCTGAGTACCTCGCGCCACTACTTATAACACGGCGAGGAGTTCATGTGTACTCGCACCATAAAAGTCTAAAGTATATTTTCAATGCCAGCCGTACCTCAATATGAGGCAACGATATGGATGAGTTCCTAGAGGATTATGACTTCACTTTGCATTACCATCCCTAAGAAGGCAAATGGTGACATGCACTCGGGCCGAAGTCACGAGAGCGCTGGGCTAGTATAGCCTTCGAGTGGTGAATGCTCGAGACCGGACGCTGGCTACAAAGACAAATGGTGCGCACTCGTGGTACTGGGAGTTTAGTGGCTACACCGCTCGCTGAGCGTGAGTGATTGAGTCCCAGCCCAGGACGAGATAGTTGTCCATCGCAGACCGAAAGATACCGTACGGTGACGAGGGATGGACCGTTCACGTAGATGGTAGTCTTCGGTATGGAGAACGGGTAGTGGTTCCCTAGTCGACCGATTTAAGAGAGAAGATTCGTGTGAGTTTCACTCCTCGACGGTTGCAGAATTCCAGTGGCAACGAAGATGTACCACAGATCTTCGCCGCTAATACTATCGAGGGATAAAGAGACACGTAGGGTCCCCGTTCAACGATGTCCCACGTGGTCAGTTAAGGTCAGCACCGTATACGCAGTGGCCACTACCATTGGTGGTTGAGTGGAAGTGGAGCACATCACCATGGACTTTGTGACCCACTCTTCGCCATAGACGCACGTAGGCATGACGCTTGTGATGGGTGATAGTGGACCGGCTCACTCTAAGTCGGCACATTTTCTAGCCGTGCGAACGACCTTCGCCTCGAGAGATCTCCCCCGCCGGGTTGTATATTCGAGAGATAGTCCGCCACATGGGGCACCGGCATCTATAGCATCGCGATAGGGACCCGAGAGACACAAGACTTTTGGAAGAGTTTCCAAAAGGCTACGGGCACACCCACGACGATGAGTACACCGGCCCACCCCCTCGGCCATGGTTAGTCTGAGAGGACTATACAGTATTGGGAGGACATGCTACAGCATAACCTTGATCATAAGGGCACTGGAGGAGCATTTTCCCTTAGTGGAATTCACCTACAACAACGCTATCGGGCGAAAAGGCGCATGGCACCGTATGAGGCAATCAGGAGTGGAGGCCATGCAGGTCACCATTATGTTGGACCGAGGTGGGAGAGAGCTCCATCACTGGTCCTAATCTGATTAGAGACACCTCCGAGAAGGTGAGCTTGATACGATAGCGTCTTCTCTCACGGCTCGAAGCCGGGCGTAAGAGCTTTATGCCGATGTACGACGCCACCCTTAGAGTTCGGTGATCGGGATCACGCCTTCGCGACGCCTGGGCAGAGAATGCGCCGATTCGGCAGTCACGGAAGCACGAGGTTTATCGGGCCTTCGAGATACCGAGAGATGCATTGTAGCGTATCGGTTGGCTTTACCGCCTAGCATGTCAGGTGTCCACGAGGTGTTTCACGTCTCCATGCTCCTAAATATACTCCGCATCCAAATTTTATGTGGTGGATCGGGGATGATCGAAAGCCGACACCCGATGAGACCTTCTTCGAGGAGTGGACTAGTGTGCATTGTTGATAGCCGTGATCAGGTTTTGTGACACAAGACCGTGAGGTTAGTGAGGGTGCGGCGGCAAGACTATGGGAGTGAAGCGAGTCAACGTGGGAGCGAGGACACGATATGGGCTACCATCCTTTGCTTGTGACGGCGCACGTGGTTAATGCTAAAGATTTAAAACGATCGCTTACACGCACAAGAGTGCACGTTGCATACGCATGTGAGTGATTATGATTGTCCGTACTTCGACGAAATTCTTTTAAGGAGGGAGAATGGGAGACCCGAGAAATTCCACTTCGAAAAGGGCAAAATCGTACTTCGACACAAAATTGTAATTTTAGTTAAAATCCGGAATTTATTCTCTGATCTCGGATGATGAAACGGATTTCACCGCTGAATCGCCTCACGAAATCTAGCTAGCAATGCAAAAATTTCGTCGACTCGAGACCGCTTCGAGTCGCGACATTTTTTCAAGGCACGCGATTCGCCAATAGAAATCCATTTTTCGACGCGACGAAAGTCACATAACATGACTCATGTGCCATAAGGCACGAGTATAAACGATTTAAACTGACATCGGCATAACGCCGACGTCAAACCTGGCAGCAATAATTAATTAAATAACTGATTAATTAATCCAAAGGACAAAGAGCTATAGTGCTCTCTCTCCAATTAAAACAAGACCAAAAAACGTGAATTTGGGGGGGAAGATGATGCAGTGAGATGCAGAACCGATTTTTAAGAGAATTTCTTTAGAGAGAGAGAAACTTCTCTCTAAAATATCGCGCGATCCGACCGTCGATGCCGACAAGAAGAAGTCGCTTTTACACGGAGCAGGCTTCGCTGCATGGCTCTGGATTTGGCAGCCAGACAAAACCTTGAGGTAGGGGTTTGTCCCTACTGTGCTTTATTCCTTCTTCTTAAGTACACGGTAAATGCTCGAAATGAATCGAGGCCGTGAGTTGATCGGTCCCAAACTCGTAATCGACCGATATAATTTTACGAATCCAAATGTGCATCTCGTAATCGTGGGGTCGTTGGGGGTTTTATTTTTATAAAATTTGTATTAAATCACGATTACCGGAATGGTAATTTTAAACGGCTGCAAATGCGGGTCACAGCGCGAATCGATGAATCAGGATTTTTGTAATAGTAACCTAGGGTTTCACTATTCCCGAAACAGTGTTCTCAAAATATATTTTTGTGAATGATATATTATCGAGTAATTCAAGAATTGCTCGTGTTTCGATCATTGTACCCCAAGCTGAAAGACTCTGATGTATTAATTAATTAATTTACATGACATGATTGTGTGAATTAAATTTTTGTAAATATATGCATGTTTATATATTTACCCGTGAATTGGGGACGTATTTAATTTCCAGATACACGCATTCCAGAGCACAGACCTAACACCCTAGACTATAGAGCCGAGCCGTCGGTATTTAGCCCAGAGGAAAATGGTTCGGAGGGTTATCTAAAATATTAATTACTTTAGGTAGTCCAAAATTAAAAATATCAATCGGGCCGGAGTTGCCCAATTGATATTCATCTATAAATCATTTAGAACAAAAAATATCAATCGCCTGAGTCATTTCAATCGATATTCATTCAGAAATTCACAAACAAGAATATTAATCGCCGGAGTTGCCCAATTGATATACACACATCGGAGGGTTGTCCACAAACAAATAAATATAATAATTCTCATACGAGCCAAAGCAGTACTCGGATCCGAGTCAGTCTTAGACATTCAGCAGGATCACACTGTCAACGTACGCTTTATTTCAACACGTAATCGCACTTAGCTTTGGGGAGAAGAATTGACTCAGTGCGATTCCACTTATCGAAAGATACCAATTTCTCGGTCATACTACTTCGTCCTAGGGATTGAGGATTGAAGAAAGTCTGGTCGGGTTGGTCGACGATACATATACATGTATTGAAACGTCTAATTTTAATATATGTATTGTATAAAGAGTTACAATATCAGAACTCGTAACTATTGCATATACTGGATTCATACAGACAGACATGAATATCATTTATACCTAGCACGTATACTACGTGGATCGGATATATCGGATCGCATCGCGACCGCTGCATGCGATACTGCGCTTTCGATTTCGCAGCCCCGTACAGCGAGACTCTCGCCCCGATTCGCAAAAAATGTCGGGTTATCCGACATTCACGAAGCTGCTTCCACAGGCCGACGAGACAACTGGACTTCCCGGTCGTACACAAAAGATTTTAATAAAATAAGAGTTTCAATGATGATTTTAAGAGAGAAAAATATAATTATATAAAAATACATGATATTATTTTATTTTTTTATATAAAATAAATAGCTTTGTATTTTTATATAGTAATTTAACAAAGTATAGTAAAATCTTTTGTTAAAAATTGTTAACATTAAGGTATAAAAATAATCTTAGGTTTTATGTACAACTTTTCACAAGAAAGGTTTTATGGACAAATTATCAAGTATATATATATATTAAGGTGTAAAATCCAGCAAATCTTATAAATACATTTTTTCTTTCTCATAAATATAAAGCCCTTCAATCTTGGTTCAAGTGGTAGGATGGGTTTCCTATGGAAGATCCTAGGTTCAAATCAAAAATAATACTATATATATATATATATATATATATATATATATATATATATATATATATATATATTGAGTTGGAATTTCCATTTATTTAATATATTTTAATAAAATAATTATAATTGAAGGACTTTAATTGCATACAAATATTATTAAACGTAAGGTCACACTTATAGATTTGAATTTATCAAGTGTTAATTTTTTATTAAAATATATAAATGATCAAATATCTATTTTGTTTTAAAAAAAGGGAGAGACTACATTGGTTAGCATGTGTAATACGAATTAAACATAAATCTAAATTAGGAATGTTAAAAGAAAAAAAAAATTGAGTGAATAAAAGTTATCAGATAATTATTGACACTTAACTCCTATCAAACCAAAACAAAGAAAAAAATATATATTCCCACAATCATCTAATAATGACAAGTAAATAAAAACAATGAGTCACACCAACACCATTGCTAAAAGATAAAATGTTGCCATTTTTCCATAAAATTGTCAAAAAGCTAATAGCTCTTTTTCTCACCAACATAGAAAAGCGAAGATATGAAGAAGAAAAGCAAAGGAGAGAAAGAGGGAAGGGAGAAAAGTGTAGCTCTCTCTCTATATTGACACGGTCAAAACGTGTGGCCATGGCCATGGGCCCATTAGCGTGAAACAAGGGCAATGTTTGGTGTGGAGATAGATAAACGGAAATTTCAAATATAATCTTTATTTTTAAACCCGATTTTTTTCCATCTTTTTTTTTTTTAATCGGACCAAACACGAAAGTTTTTACTTTTGTTAAATTGATAGGTAAAATACATAGAAATACAATACACGTAGTTATATATAAAGTATGAAATTGAATCGGCGACATTATTTTTAAACTAATAATATTATAAAGTTCTTTTACGCCGTAACTAGAAGGAATTAAAGGCATTTACGAGAGAGAGGGGAGCAGGAGGAATCTAGGGCGGCAAAAATTTTGCTTTTCTTTTGGTGTAATCGATGAGGAATGCAGATTTTAGCACCAACAATATTAATTGAATGTTAGGAACACGAGCAGGATAATTTTTCTCAAAAGATTCGTTTATTTAAAAAATCTTACCCCTTTTCAATTAAAAAATATGAAAATAAAATTATTTAAAGATTCATATTTTCATATTTCATTTTTTGAAAGATAAAAGAAAATTAAAATTTAAAATAAGTCAATTTCATCAATTATGAATTTATTTTATGATCAAGTAACAACAATTACCCGCGCCTAAAGATATTTAGTTCGTGCGAACGCTATCAGAATGCCGCCAATGTGACGCCCAAACCGTGACACCCCGCCGACTATCCTAACCCTGAAATCTTACACGTCTCTGCTTACGAGACATACGATTCAAGAAAACGGCCACACGTACCATACATCCATACTCATTGGGGAGAATCAACTATATTCTTATAGTTTCCATGCCCTGTTTACAAAAAGATTTGGCACATATTTACAAAATATTTACCAGGTGCCCACATTTCCGCCAAAAAGCTACCTCATCGAAAGCCATTCCTCGATAATCCCCGTGACCGAGCGGTGGTCCCACGACCTGGGCGGAAGAAAGCCCGCAGGAAGTTTTCCTACAAGCGGTTACTTCCCACCTAAAACGATACGCAATGGCATATATAAACAAAACAATCACATTCCATACAATTATTCTATCATTATACGAATGCCTATATCACGCACGAGACGCGACCCTCACGCCACTCACTGAAATCCCACCACACTGGATCGCAAGTGTGACTAAAACAAGTCATCTCAAGCAGACTATACCATGACTAACCATCGTGACAACCTCAAATTTTATTTATCAAAAAGCCTAATTTCCTTTTTCTTTCTTTTTGTGGGCCACGGATTTCGTGGGTTATTCGCAGATCTGCGACGCTTTTCAACATTTTCACGAACTTACATCGCCGATTCATGCCTAACTCGCTAATAATATGCTAGACTTTCACCCCGGGTTAAATCTACTCCCAACTCGTCCGCCCAAAACACGAATTTATCATTTCGACATTCTACACACTCTCGCTGCGGAATCTCTACCTTAGATTTTGTCCCATTTTTCCCGAAGCCACGAATTCCATTCACCAACACCACATCAACCTTTCCCGCACCCACACCCGACCTGACGCGATGCGACCGTGCATATGTAATGCATGATGCCAATGCATTTTCCTCATGTTACATGCACAACGAACACTACACGAAACATTTACAAACCATGAAAATTATAATTTATACATATAATCTACCTCCATGCGAACCATGTTAATACATCAAATATATGCATCAACATCACATTTCCACACACTCGCATGTCATTCAAGCAAGCAATAACACACAATTAGTCACAAACCCACCATTCAACGTGTACCTCACTGCCCTTAGCAACATGAACCATTTTGGCTCCAATCCTTATCATCACATCAAACAACCATTTGATACACCTAGAAACTTTCGCCTAGTTAAAACCCTAACTCCCACAAACCGCGTGAACCCATTACGATCCATACCCCTAAATCCCCGCGCCTAACTAATTTACATAGCCTCTCGCCGGCCTCCCACAAGCAACTCCTACCATTATAAAGCCTTTAAAGCAAAGCCCAGCAGGAGGTGGCCATCACTCGAGCTTGTCGAACTCCACCTTTTGGTGTCCACACGCATCCTAATCGCGCACCAACTTTAGTACTCGAACTGTCGAACGTCGACCGCCCGAAACCCTGAAAATCCTTCATTTCCCTTCCTCCTTTCATTTTCCTTTTCTCTACGACCTCTTTTCTTCTCTTGTTCCTTTTCCTTTCTTTTTCTTTCCTTCGCTTTTCTTTCCTTTTTCTCATTTCATCTCACCCCTCTTTCACATTCTCTCTCATTTTCTCTTCTCCCCTTGCCATGTTATCTCCCTTTTGAATCATTATTGACTCGTATTGGTCAAAGGATAAGCAATTTCCTCCCTCATTTCCTCAGCCTCACACTATCAATTTTCCATATTTATTCCCTTTTACGACATCATCAACCACACTGGGCTTCACGCAAACCCATGGGATTCATTTCACACATACACTGCAGCCTTTTTTTTGTAGACCACATGGATCTTGCCATGTCACTTCTTTAGGTGCCATGTAAGATCCCCTAATCCTCGCTACTACATCCGAATAATCCCACGCCGAAAAAACGCTGGAATTCGACCACTCCTAATTAACGAATTGACGCGATACTAAATTCATGTAGACGCTTCAACTGAGGTTCTGCCACATCCGGTATCTAAAAATTCCGGTGATTTTCACTCGAAACATTATTTTACTCTCGATCAAAATCACATTTTCTTGGTTTCACAAAGAACCACTAAGAGAATGTCAGTCCATAAACGCCCTGGGCTTCTCAATCTGCGCTAACGACACGATTTCACATCCGCGCCCATGCGCCGGGTAACTTCACACTAAGACACTACACTCTTACGAAACTCCACTGCGATCATATCAATAAATGTTTATATTTAGATGTATTTTTACTCACTAATTTAATGTAACTCCATAAATTTTAAGTGCTCAGCCAATAAAAATACTATAGAGAAAATCAAATGTCCAAAATAAAACTTTATTTTTTGAATTTTTGGTTCACCCTTATCTCCACGCCAAACATTTCATTTGTTTCATGCTCATGGGCTCATGGTTACCCGTTTTGACCATGTCAAAAGATAAATTAAAGCCTTGTTGAGTTTTTTGATTTTGGAAATGAAATAAACGGAAAAGAGAACATTTTTGTTTCAATGACCATTAAATTCCACAAGTGCCCCTATGAATTAGAAATGATGAGCATCAACGGGTAAAAGAATAATATTCTTTATATGATTATTTGTTTTCTAATTTTGAAGGATCTATATTCAATCTAAAAACAAGAATACACTACTGACGATGACCGACTCGATTTGCGCTTATTTCCGATCATAAGCACCACGGTTCATCGTATCAACATATTACGCTTATTCTTACCAGATTTTCAGAATTCTTAAATTATTTTTCGTATTTTATTATTATGTAAGATCATGACAGCAATCAATTTATTTTTTAAAAATAAAAATAAATAAATAAATAAAAAGAAAAGAAAATAGACATGACACAAAATGTAAAAGGACGAGCAATTGGTTTTTAAAATAAAAGAAAATAAATAAATAAAAGAAAGAAAATAGACATGACACAAATGTAAAAGGGCGAGTGCTATATTGAATGGAAAATGGAGAAAAATGAAAGCAAATTTTGAAGAGGAAGGAGTCAAGAAAATTATATCAACAACTTGAAGAGTTTAAAGTTAAAATAATTTATTTTTAAAAAAAATACACATGTAGACTTTTTTTTTAAATATTTATAAAACTAGTCTTTTTACCTTTTAAAATTTGTGATATACTAACTACTTACTTGCTTTTGAAAATTAACTTTAAAATCAGATAAACAACCATAATAAGGTAAATTTAAAACTGTATTTATCAACCATGATTTTAAATCTGAATGGTTTTAAAAATAAAAATATTAATTTTGTGAATATTTAAAAAAATGTATATGTTGTGTTTTAAAACAAATGAATTACTTTATATCCAATTCCAAGTTGGTAAGTGTGATTAATGATTGATACCAACTATAAGCGTTTCAGAACTTTATCTAATCTAAAACAGTGGTGACAACCAATTGGCTAGAAAATGACTATTAGGGTTATTTTTATTTTCTATAAATACGAGAGAAAATAAAAAATAGTAAAGATTAAAAATTTAAAAAAATTTTAAAGTTTATATGTAATTATGTTTTTATTCAAACTCATTAACTTATTTTAACGTATTCATAAAAGATTAAATAAATAAAAATATATTAGTTTTAGATATTCTTAATTATATTTAATTTTTTTAATATTTTATAAGACAATCAAATATGAAAAAAATTAATTCATTTTTTTAAACATTTTTCTTTATTCCCTCTCCTTAAATCCTTCTTTGACTAACACATAAAAAATGATACTTTATAATTTTTATAAAAAGTCTAGTTAACAATCCTACATTTAATTGAAAAATTAACAGAAACTTACAAAAAAAAAAAAAAAGAAGATGATGAGCTCATCATTTAATGTAATGGTAACAATTAATAATAACTAATAAAAATTTATAGTCCGAAAAATTCAAAAATGTTTATAACTTACTTTTTGAATAGTTATTTATTTATTTATTTTAAATTTTTCCAAAGGGAGCAAATATAATGACAAGACGTTGATGTTCTGAAATGAAAGTCTTATCCCCACCTCCCAAGTCTTTTCTTCCTGAAATTTCAGGCGATCTCTCCCATACTCACCCCTGAACTTATGGGTGCCATTTATCATGACAGCAATCAATTGGTTTTTTAAAATAAAACAAAAATAAATAAAGAAAAGAAAAATAGACATGACACAAATGTTAAAGGACGAAAAAGGTTCTTGAATGGAAAATGGAGAAAAATGAAAGCAAAATTTGAAGAGGAAGTAGTCAAGAAAATGATATGAACAAGTTGCAGAGTTTAAAGTTAAAATAATTTATTTTAAAAAAAGAATTATATATGTAGATTTTTTTTTAAAATATTTATAAAACTAGTATTTTTATTTTTTAAAATTATATGTATTAACTATGATGCGGTTTTGAAAATTAACTTTAAAATGGTATAAATAATTGAGATAATAAGATAAATTTAAAACTGTATTTATTAAATTTTAAAATGAATGTGTTTTAAAAAATAAAAAATTAATTTTAGAATATTTAAAAATGCATATGTTGTCTTTTAAACAAATGAATTACTTTATACCCAATTCCAAGTTGCAAGTGTAATGATTGATGCCAACTGTAGGCGTCTTGTGAACCGTCCAGTCTAAAACAATAGTGACAACCAATTGGCTAGAAAATGATTATTGTAAGCTTACTTTTTTTTTTTTTTATAAATATGAAAGAGAAAATAAAAATAAAAATAAAAATTATAAGGATTAAAAATTTAAAATTAAAATTAAAATTTATATGTAATTATATTTTTATTCAAACTCGTTAACTTATTTTAACGTATTCATAAAAGATTAAATAAATTAAAAATATATTAGTTTTTAGATATTTTTAATTATATTTAATTTTTTAATATTTTATAAGACAATCAAGTATGAAAAAATTAATCTATTTTTTTAAACATTTTTTTTCTTTATTCCTCTCCTTAAATCCTTCTTTGACCCAACACAGAAAAAATGATACTTTTATAATTTTTATAAAATTAATAATAACTAATAAAAATTCTATAGTCCGAAAAAATTCAAAAATGTTTATAACTTACTTTTTTGAATAGTTATTATTTATTTATTTATTTTAAATTTGTCCAAAGGTGCAAATATAATGACAAGACGTTGATGGTCTGAAATGAAAGTCTTATCCCCACCTCCCAAGTATTTCTTCCCTGTAATTTCAGGCGACCTTCTCCCATACTCACCTCCCTGAACTTTTTTCAAGAAATAGCTTCAATCCCAAGCTATACCCCTACCCTCCCATCCTGAACTGAAATCAAGCTTCTGAATCTCTATCTTCTAGTCGATCTTGGAACAGCCATGGCTTCCGGAAACACCCAAATCACCCTTATTCTCCTGTTCCTCCTCCTTCTTCTTCTTCCAGATCCACCCAACACCCGCCTACGAAGTCTTCTCTTTGAGTTTCAGAGGAGAAGACACCCGCTATGGTTTCATTGGCCATCTTTATGAGGCTCTGAAGTCCCATGGAATCAGGCACCTTCAGGGATGATAATGAACTTGAGAGAGGAGGAGTAATTGCATCTGGACTCTCCAGAAAGCCATTGAAGAATCAAAGATTTTTGTTATCATTCTTTCACCAAACTATGCTAACTCGGTGGTGTCAGATTTTAATCCATGAGACATTCCATTAGTGTCACATCATCCATCTCATTTTCTACCCATGTTGATCTATATGGGTAACTATATTTTTCTTTCTTTCTTTAATTTCAAATTTTTCTCTTTCAATAGAATTGGGTTCACCTTTATACTGCTAATAAAACTTTGGCCAAGTTGTTATACAATTTAATTAAGAGTTTGTCAAAAGTCTAAACTGCTTCTCATAAAAAGAGGGTGGTACATATATTATTTAAAAATATTCATTGAAGGTGTACGATACTCTATGATTTCCACCACTCTATCTCCTTCATTTCCTGAAGTTCTTTTGGCAACATTTATTTATTTATTAATTGATTTTTATCACTAATTTTACTTGGTTCTTTAAAATTTGAAGAAAATTTTAAAACAATAGAAGGAAAAAGGTAAAAATAAAAATAAAATTTAAATCAACGTATAAATTTCCGTATTTCTTCAAACTTAACTTTTCCTATGTTAGATAAATATTATATAATTTGAAAATAAAAAGAAATAATGAACTGCTTTAATTCATTTTTTATATCTCTTTGATAAATCAAATAAGAAATAATTTTCTATCTTATTATCTTTGATATATATAATTTAAAATATAGTTTATTTGATATAAACAGACTACTCACATTCAATTAGCCACTAGGTCAATCATGGTGGAGATTACCAAGTGATACTAATTTACTTGAAATTTTTAATTTTTTAAAAATTATTTTAACTCTCTGCATGTATTTTGTGATTAACAGGCATGAGACAAGTCTTATTAAGAAAAATTGTCGATGATATCCTCGAAGAGTTGAATTCTAAGTTGGCAGAATGAATTCTCATTGAAATATATATGGGTTGTATTTATTTGTATAAGTGTGATGTAATTTAAACTCTTATGGACTATGATTTTATAGTCATGTGTTTATATGGTTGAGTATGGATATACTTTTCGCCCTACGCGATACTTTACTCGTATGTGCACTGATGCCAAGCCAGATAATATCGGCCAAGGCTAGCGTAATCAGATATTGCCAGATTTGCGTGAGAGCCTCCTGTATGTGCCGATATTTTACCCGATTGCTAAATCATGGGTCCCCAAAGGCTGCAAGTACTGACATCCACCGAATATCTCCGCTCACTGATAAAACGATCCATTTCTGTCATTAAAACGCGGTTAATTACTCGATCCCGGCATCATACGGCGGTCATCGCAGATTCACGCACTGCTAATTATACCATATATCGCTTTTTCTCTCTCACAATTTATTGTACCAACATGGGCCTTGGCCCAACTTAAAGACATCGAATGGCATCAAATCATATTTTGTATTACCTCCAAATAATATGCAATTCACTAAGAAGTCAGCTTAATGCATACGGCTAAGATCGATAATTCAACATATCCAAAATTCGCGTGAGAGACTCCTTTATCAAAGATTGAACCCTAGAACATTATTCAAGATAATGCCAGATTATCAACAAATCAGTTAAGGTTATATTAAATGAGATAATTAAACATATCTCAAGCTCTTTCTATAAAATAAACTCTAAGAAATGGCCGAATTGATGCTCATCAAATACCTGGCCGAAATGATAATTTAGCTAGAATTTATTCACGTAAGCCTCATCACACCTCAACATTCAAGAAGCTAATACATAAGACGTAACGCATCAACTTAAAGATATCGATTACGAGAGGGAAAGACGCTTACGACAAGATGTGTTACCAGATCGTACTTTTTTTCCCTTCATGCAGTGCTTTATCCCATTGTGCTTTTATCGATTGGGCTGCTTTTTAACGAGCAGAGTCTTACCGTACTCAAGAGCAATCAACAACATTATACGAATATCGTACTTTACTGCTGTGCTTTATCCTATCGTTTTACTAAAGAAGATTTTAATTTGAAAGAAATTCATAATGGCGGGCATTCAAAGCATGAATGTTATAATCGAAGATTTATACGCGATGAATAATCACACTTAGATTCATGAATTACACTTACATTCATTTTATATAAACGAACCTTCATTAACCCTAATTTATAGAACTTTATAACTCACCATTAAGGTGAATAATTTGAACCATCTTTATAAGCCTATAAAAAGGCTTTTACTATCCTTTATAAAGATATCACGGGGAAAATAATACTTCTCTCATTTTTTCTCTCCTTTTAGTCTAAGCTTTTTTATTTTTTCATTCTCTCTTTAATTATATATATATATATATATATATATATATATATATATATATATATAAATAAAGAGAATGATATAATTTTTAACTTAGCATTTTATCACAATTATTTATAACAACCATATAATTTTTCATTATTTCATGCAGTTCAATATATTATTGGTCTTCCACTATATTATTTCTTTGTTTTTTTTTTTTATTTAGTATTTTATTCTCACCTGAATTGCCTCAATTACTCTTCTTTTCAATCAATCAATGGTACTTTTATAAATAAAATTTAATCTTAAAGCTTGAAAAAGACGTGACCTTGGCTTAAGGATTTCACCAAATGGGAAAAAAAAAAAAAAAAAAAAAAAAAAAAAAAAAAAAGAAATATTTTATTCACTTGACATGTCTCATGATTACTCTTTCATACTTTTATAAATAAAATATTAAATTTAAAGCAAATTGGAAAAAACATTTATTTAACTTTGGTTTAAGAATTGAAGCAGAGAAATCAAAACAGGTTAAACGGGCTACCCCGGCCCGAACCCGAGTAGCCCATGGGCCTATTTAGGCTGGCCCAATAAACCTGGGTCTTATTTAGATTTTTATTTTTGTGATCAAACCTCTAAATTTTGGACCAACCCACTTAATATATCGGGTACAATCCATATTCTCTCTATGCCTAACGAATAATGATGACTTGTGGATTGGTCAAACCTTCAGAGAGGAATGAACTGCGAAATTAGGTGGGAGGATGCGCCTACACAGTCGGAGGAGATAGAAACGTCAAATTCATGGAGTTTAAAACTAAAAATAATTTGAAAAAAAAATCTATTTATGGTGAATACGGATTAAGGTAAGTTTTAAAATTCAACTCGATAAATACGGTTTAAGGTAAATTTTTAAATCATATTTAATAACCATGATTTTATAAAATTTTTAAACCTCATTTATTTAAACGGGTTTTAAAATTTATCCAAACCCTATTTGTCGAATTTTATTTTTTAAAATTTATCTTAAAATCATATTCATAAATGATGCCTAATCAGATTGAAAGTTGGGGCACTCGCTGATCAATATTTTTAAAACAAATCTATTCATTTATTTTCAATCGATCAATAAAACTTCAAAACCTTAGGTAACACGGAGTAAAAATCCAAAATCTTAAATGGGAAATGTTAAAATAAAGAAAAAACCTGAGTAAATAAGAGAATTATTGACTCTTGAGTATTCCTAGACTCCCATCAAACCAAAATAAAGAAAAAAAAATTATATTCCCACAATCATCTAATAATGACAAGTAAATAAAAAGAAAGAGTCACATCTAAATCAAACATTTCTATAAGAGCCACTATTAGAGTGCTGCCCTTTTCTTCCATGAAACTGAGAAGAAAGTTTAGAGTTCATTTTTTCACTGACATGGATAGGAATAGGATTGACCCAAAAGAAAACAATAGAAAAGTGAAGATGTGAGGCCAAAAATATGTAAGAAAGAGATAAGAGAGAAAAGTGTAAAAAATCGAGCAAATGCAGAGTATGAGTTTGACAAAAAAATATGTTTTTTTTTTTTTAAAAAGTATAAATATTGGGACAAAACCAAAATAACGCTCAAACTAAGATGCTTTAATTACCGACATATACATCAAGATGCGACAATTCATGGCTATGACATTAAAAAAATTCTGAAGCATCGTCGCTAGCCATTAATACGACATCAGTTCTTTTTGCTTAAAGTCATTGACTTTAACTTAATAAAAAATTCAAATGTGGCATGTGACATACTATCATTTCGATATTGGGCCGCTTTTCAAACTATTTTATAATCTTCAAAATTTTTATATTAGTTCGGGGACAAGACTCAAAGAGCTACACCTTACTTCCTTCTTGCATCTCATCATCGAAGAATATTTCTAGCATAGTCAAAACAATATCATTATATTTGGTTATCTAGGAAAAAAAATTTTAATTTTTTTTTCATTATTAATGATATTATATATTGGAGTAAGAAATTATTATTTGTTTCATTTCGATTTGATGGAAATAACAAAAGAAAGAAAAATAAATTGATAATAATATCCTTGTACAAAATTGGAATATTATATTTTTTTATTTAAAAGCATTTTTCTTTTTTTTTTTTTTTTTACTGAATTATAAAGGATATACAATTATATATAGAGGGACATAATTATTTATAACAAATAAACTAAATAAATATCTTTTTTGTGTCTATACATTGATATTAATTATTTATAATATAATAAAACCTATGAGTACAGTAAAACACATGAATGCATATAAAACAAAAAAAAATTACAAAATAAAATTTTCAAGTGAATGGCTCACAAGGAAGAGGGATTTTCCCCAATAAATTATAAAAAAAATTAATATTATAAGGGTTTTTAAAGATTTTTTTTTTAAAACAGATAATTTTATCGATCCAAACCTGGCACAAATTCTATAAAAACAAAATCAAATTCTCTAAAAACTTTAAGATCACGCAACCTTATTAATGACTAATAGTTTAATGACTTATAATATTTGGCGACTTAATCGATAAAGATATCTATTACTACGATTTAATTTGGTTGCCTGCGCGATCGACATGCTTTACCATTTGAATCTCTCACATATATACTAGTAAACGCCGCAACAAGATAGAAAAATCCAAATACCGTACCAAGACAACACAATCACATGTCAAACAAGTGGATGATAAAATTATGAAAAACAAATTAAAATTCAAATCATGGTTGTTTTCACTTCATCAGAAGATGATGATAAAGACACATGATTGGTGATTTAAGGCTAAAAATGGTAAAAATTAACCCCCTTATTAACTAGAAAAGGGGCTTAGAAGAGAGAGCAATATAAGAAAAATGAAGAGGCTAGGTTTTAATCCTGGAAACTATTGTTTTTTAACCACATTTAGAAAAATAAAAGAGGAGGAAATGATATAATTATATAAAATAACATAATATTATTTTATATTTAGATAAATAAGTAGACATGTAGATATCTCTGTTACTTTTGTATGGATTCATATGTGGTTTTCTACTTATTAAATTAATAAAATATAAATAAAAACTCAATTACTATGTTAAAAATAGAGAAACATATTAATCTTTGTTCTATATAAAAGATAAAGAATAAATAAATGAACAATATGGGAGGTAGGAAGATTCTTGAAACTTGGAAAGACCTCCATTGCTAAAAGAATGTGGAAGGTTCAGAAAGTTTCGAAGAAGTCCACATGTACATAGTAGAGAATTCTAGAACTCTCTTGATTTGTAAGAAACCCTCAGCTGCCACACACTTTCATGTGGCTATAAATATGACGGCCGGCCTCATTTTCCAAAACTACCAAAGTTGAGAGCTTCTAAAGCGTTGTATGTAGCCTTAATGTAGCTTTATTTCTTCCAAGTGTTCTCTTGTGAGTTATCTTAAAGATCCAAACCACAAGTGGGGAGCCGAGCATGGCAAAAAAGAGTAAGAATGGGAGGTTGACTTAAGAACACCTGTCAAGCGAGTTGTCTATGCCAGACTGTAGATAAGTGAAAAGTGACTAAGTCCATGACATGTTGGTTTTATGATTGATCCGACAGAGAAAAGAAAATAAATAGAGAATTTTTTTTACAAAAATAACAGCCATGTAAGCCTTCAAGGCTACAAAGTCGAAAAGTTTTAAATTTGTTACTTTTC
>JAEQBH010002946.1:0-106745 GCA_016808115.1 Tetrastigma voinierianum | reverse complement strand
GATCCGAGAAGGGAGTAAAGAACTAGACATAGATGAATCAACCTAATTAGCCTAGTAGTGTAGTAATTACCAGTAATTAGGAGGTGTGTGAGATTCTTAGATCTTAAGGCATCTCTAATGCTTGGGGCTGAGCTGAGAAGCAAAGACCTAGTGTTAGTTGATAGGTTATCTGACCTCAAGAGAGGCTTATAATTAAATTAGGCAAGAGTCACCTTGGAAGTTTTTTCAAGAGACAATAGAATGGAATTTTGGCCAACAAATCAAAGTGAGCAAGTGGAAGTTGTCCAGATTCCCAATCACATATGGAGACTTTTCTTGATTAATCTAGGAAAATAACCGAGAAATATTGCAGAGATTCTTTGTTCTTTCCTTCCCACACCCACCCCGCACCACTCCCTCACCCACCCCCGATGTGAGCTGCTTATTGAGGCTCACAAGTTAGATAAGTTAAGCAACTCATTTCAAAGTGAGAATTTAGCTATTCTTAAACTTCATGATACTCAACTTGCATCTGAGACTTGTCAGGACTCATTAATACTCTACATGCTGGATCGTGTTTGATTCATGATGGTCTCAAGCACAAGCTTGACCATGTTCAACAATTAAATTCTTGCAATCATAAACGGACTATCAAAAATCAATGTTTAAAGGTGTTAACTATTAATTTAGCACAAAAACTTAATCTATTGGGTAATAGATAATAACATATATAAAGCTAACTCAGTTGAAGATAACACTACCTCAATGCAATCTCCATAAGACTTACACATGTTAAGGTATGGTTTACAAGGTTCAAACTCATAATTTCCCTAAGCCAAAGTTCCAATACCAAGTTAAGCTACCAATGAGATTTAAGAACTTACATTGATAAGTAATGAGTCAATGAGGTGTACTAAGTTGACTTGAACTAAAGCTCTAACAAGAAGACTTCAATACAGAATTTTTTTTTTTGCATATTTTGATTTTCCTTTCCATAGGAATACATAGAAGCCAACACATGGCTATAGGAAAGCAGTAAGGTGATTGGATAAGCGTGTTAAGACTCTTTGTCGTGTTGAGAGTTGTGGATTTCGAGGTAACGATCCTAATCGATTTGGTACGTACTACGTAGTATCTAGTCAAATACACTAGATTTTTTTTCTTTTTCATTTTCTTCATGGGGTTCCTTTTTTCAATGTGATTTCTTACCATAATGCTCAGATCTCTCCCATTACAACGCTGGACTCATAAATGCTCTAAACATCTTAGTGCCATAAGAAGTTACACCTCTTGAGAAAGTGCCACAATTTGTTTCCTCAAACTAAGTCCCATTCTCATAGAGGTTTCCTAAAACCTATACATTCCTTAAACTTAAGCCAAAGACTTGAACACTCCCACCCCCAATCTCTCCACAAGAGACTAACCAAACATTGAATTCTCAACTCAGAAGCCATGCATAGAAGTAGGCTCCTGTAAGTATATACTCAACCATCCAACTATTTTCAAACCTTCTTGACCCAGGATTTAAAAAATGAACCATCCTAAGTTTGATCAAGAGCATTTACTAAACAAGACTAAATCAAGGTGGTCCTGCCTCATACGAATAAATACAATTTCTTCCAACCAATCCAACTATTTGGAAACCTTTCACATAGGATCTCAAAAATTAATCATTCTTTTTTTTTTGATAAGTAAGAAAGAATAATAAATTCATGAGGATTTAAAAAGTGGCGATTCAAAAGAGAGCAAGGGAAGGAAACCATGATCTCACGTAAACACCACAGCTAGCCAAAAAAAAAAAACAGCCCCAACAAAGCACAAAAGCAATCCAATCGGGAGGCAGCCCGTGCGGATGAGTCTTTAAAACACTCTGCAAAGATAAAGGAAAAGTACAAAACGCTAAAATCACTTAGATCCTAGCCACTCAATGAACTCAATCAGCGCAGAAGGCTTCTTTAATGCATAAATTTAGTCTCGCCTTTAAGGAAATACACACAAAGAAACTGACAGACAAAGGTCGCATCTTCAAAGGCAATTTTATTTCTTGCTTTCCATATAGTCCAAAAGAAATAAAGGCCCACCAAGCATCCTTCTTTTTTGCCTACGAAAGACTTCAATCCTTCCAAAGTTTGTGAAGACGTAACTGTATGACTCCAATGAACACCATTAAAAAAAATAGAAGAAGATGTCCCATTGGGAACCCTTGTTACACCACAATGAAGCAAAAATGGTCTACGTTTCTTTCCTTTTGCAAACAGTTGATCTATTAGCCAAGGGCCCTCTCCTCTCTTCTAAATCTAGTCAAGAGTCGAGGCCTTCCCCATGCTTCCTCATTTTTTCCTTCCACCCATCTCACCTTGTCCCTCCAAGCTTGGCTGCACTTTCTATCCACCAAGGCAAGTAAAAATTTACTTCCTCCAAATCTCAATCATTGTATGGTGTCACAAAAGAGGATTCCAACATCCTCCTCATCCAGCTTCACATTTCATTAATCATGACGCCTTTGTGAGCAAAGAACAATGCATAGATCGGGGAAAGCATCACACAAAGTCATTGACCCACACCACTTATCCCTTCCAAAAAGCACTCTCGCTTCCATTACTCCACCTCAAAGACATTTTTCCTACCACCATATCCCATCCCTTTCAATCTCAAACTCCAACCTCACCATTTTGGTACACCAACCGCCTTTATCCTCCCCATACTTAACTCTCTAATTAAAATATTCCAAAAGGGAATCTATTTCGCATAAAGCAAACTCCATTTACAAAGGAGGGCCTTATTTAGAATGGCATACCCCTTTATCCCCAATCCTCCACTCTTTTGTCTCGACAAACCACCTCCCAATTTGCTGCGAGGTCTTCTTCAGCGCCTCCTCCCCATAAAAAATCCCTTTGAATCCGTCAATTCTCATTCTAACCGATCTAGGGATGTGGAATACACATGAAATAAATGGAAGGCTAGCTAGGTACTTCTCGAATTAAAAATCATCCAACCACCCTTTGAAATGTAGATTCTTCTTCCATTTTTTAAATGTAGATTCTCTTCCATTTTTTAAATGTAGATTCAAAAATGAATCATTCTAAGGTTCCCTCCAACTCTATTTACACCCCCATCAAGAAATCTCTCAATGTAGTTCAAATGAGTATTGATGTCAAGTAAGATGCTTTCTGACCGTGTTGATCTAAAGTAGAAGCAATGATAAGATGATGAGGTAAAGAATGAACTTTTCAATATCGTGCACACTATAATAACACAACTACCATCAAATAATCAATATGATGTGAATCATGCTACAACATTTAATGTCAATAGTTTATTTTATTTACCCGAAAATCTTATGGCAAAATCTAATACCATCTTTTTACATAATCCTCGAAGCACAAAGGCATATAGACCTCTTCATTCAGAAGCTAGAATTTTATAGATTCATTTGTGAGCTAGATTTAAATAGATTAGCTTTTCTACTCATGATATTTGTCTCGCCATGATGGATGCATATCATGATGTAAGAAGAGAGCTCCAAACAGCAACATGAGGATACTCATCTAATGAAAAATTCAAATAACATAATATACATACTGCTATGGGTATACCTCAAGCAAAATTAAATAGTTTATTCAATTCAAAATTTATGATATCTAGTACACCTTTCTTTTCCATCACAAAGACGCCAACTCTTCAACAATTACTATTTGACCTCTACAAAATGAATTAAAAGTGTTTGGTTTTTCCTTTAGGAAGTCAGCACAAGAAGCTTAAAAATAGAAAGAAGCGTGAATTATGAGTTATCCTTCAACCGACATATAAAAAGGAATACATATGCAAGTGTATTGCACAAGAAACACCGAGAAACATCCAAGACACAACCCATCAGACACTACAATACTCATGGAGGGTACTTAATCCCAAAAGAAAAACTCAAAGAAAGTGCCCTTTACTCACACACATCATTTACTCAATGGTCAACCTAAGCATCAAACCGCAGAAATCTCCTAAACCCTAGAAGGGTAAACAATCCTTAGAACCAAGAATCTAATTTCGCAACTCCTACGGATTCCCTAATAAGTAATAACCACTACATAACTAGAACCAAGGCCCACTTAGAGGTAGCTTACACCCAAAGAAGAATCCTATCTCGCACCTTTCAAGTGATCTCTGTGACATCGTGAAACAACAACAAAACAGAATTTCAATAAAATTACATCTCATGATTTTTATAACAAGATGGCATCCCAAAATCTTGAACCAAGATGATAAAGACCTTTAATTTACACAATGTTTCCTTGGTGTTCAGCCAAATAACGTACCATTGCTCCACCAATCTTTTCCCTACTATTAAAGATGGCATGCCACAACTATTCAAGAGAAATGGTAAAGACCTTCAATTTACACAATTTTTTTTTCTCTCCGTGTTCAACAAATAAGCTGGATACATTGGTCGCAAAAAATTGTCCCTATAATCGTGAGATGCACATCCCACTTAGCTGAGCTGAGTACAGATGCCCATCTACCGTCAAGCAAATGCGTGTTCTCCTCCCAACAAAAAGTAAAAGAAATGGACAAATATACCATACAAATTGGAATCAATTTGAATAGCTTATAATCTCATTCTTATGATTATAATTTCCCTACCCCGCATGATCATTTTTGAGAAATAACCTCGCATTTTTTCAAATGCCTTAATGAATGCACATAACCAACATAATGCCAAGATCTAATTTAAAATCAAAATCACCATTGAAGCAATAGGTGATAAAGCGCACTACATTCAAACATACATGCAGAATCAAAAGGAGACAAACACACCATCAACATTAAACAAAAGCACAACAGATGCACTAACGAGCGCGAAAGTGGACCGAGTAGAAAACCAACTCGACCAATCAATGTACCCAATTATCTAGATTCACAATAAAGAATACACCACCGATGTACAAAATCGCGCATCAATTCGCATAATAATACAATCAATAATGAATCCAAATTTTAAAAACACAAAATATCAACCCGCCAACAACAAGAGATCACGTAACCGAGGAAATAAAACCAAACACCTAATTACATCGACGGGCCATGAAGAAGTGCTTCGTCGAGGAGGAAACGATGAAGTCCGACAAATGAGAATCTACTGATGAGAGCTCGAATGGAGAGAGGTGAGGCGGTTCCGTGATCGCTAACAACCGACGACGAGTGGCCTTTCGTCAGTTCTGGCTGTGGTCTCACTGGGCTCGCGACGCCGGTGATGAGAATAAATCTCATTACTTCGCTCCGGCGGCTATTTACCGCCGCTTCCGTCGACGATGTTCCTCCTCTAAACGGCGTCACATGGCCTCTACCACTTACGCCATCGATAGTAATAGGTTCATGGCTCCACTAATTTCTCCTCAGAACGCATACAATTATTTATTTATTTTTATTTTTCCTTTTTCCGATAGTTTATTAAAAGCGGGCCAAAATTCTCGTTAAAATTACAAACTTAACTCGACATTTCTGACAAAATGTCCCTATAGCTCTCTTCTCGACAACTTAGGGGATATTCACTGCTTTTTTAGATTCAGAATTAAATAGAAATCTAGTTTCAAATAATCCAAACATGTAATACAACCATTCAAAATTACAAAAACATGAGGTTGAACAAAGAAATTATATTACCAAAAATGACCCCTATGTGAGACCCACGATTCCTCTCTCCTCTCCTAGATCATCTCCTCATCCCACTCCCAAACATATAAAAGATGAAAATATTACTATATTTAATAAATCTTGTTTTGTTTGTTATTTTAAATTTATTTATTTATTTATTTTCTAATGAGACCTATATCAAGTTGTTAAGAGATTGGGTGGGTATAGGTTTATCGACTTAGTTTGTTAACAAATTTTTTTATTTTAATCCGTTTTGTACATCTAAAAAAATGGGGGTTTGATCCTCACTCAGAATATGATAATGCTTTGTTTGTCTACACTTCAATATCATGTCTCCGTAAAATGGTGAGTTAGTTGGGCCTATCTTTCTCGAACGTGGCCTACGCCAAGGTGACTCATTATCACCCTATTTGTTCATTATCTATAATGAGGGTCGCTTCCGCACGTCAAGGAGGCGTAAATGGGGTGATCTCGCATGGTCGCTTATATTAGTAAAGGTGCCTTAAGATCTCACATATGTTACTGTTAACGATAAATTTTCTTTTCTTTAATGTTGCTGACAACAAGAATGTTCTAAAATGCGTATCATCTTGAGCCGTAGGAGAGGATATCAGATAAGCAATGAACCTTGAAAAGTTTGGTATCTTTTCAATAATAATGTTTTACGACCAAGACTGGTGCATCTCAAAAGACTAAGGGTAGTTTACCTTCAACACTGGAAATATATGGATTACCCCTCTTATTGGTAGAAATAAAAGAGTGATCTTTGGCTTTCCGAAAGGATGGAACAGATTCCCAAGGGTGGCATGCAGTTACTCTCCTAAGCCAGAAAAGCATTGATAAAGCACAATTGCCCAAGCCATTCTACTCTTTTCAGGAGGAGCTTTTGTTATCACATTCTCTCAATGTCAAGAGTCGAGAGAACGAGAACTCCTTCCGTGTGGCACGAAAAAGGTGGAAGGATACATTCACTGGATTAAAATGGAACACCGCTTAAGAAGCGGAACAAGGTGGCGGCTCCCAGAGCCTACACGCCTTCAAATTTGCAATGATGGGTAAGCACACTTTGGAAACCCTCATCTCTAACCTCTATACTCTAGCTAGTTGATTAATCAAAGCTAAATATTTCCTACATGGGAACTTCTTATCTACTCAAGAGGGTCAAACCAAAGCTACACTTAGAAGAGTATACTACCGCCACGATTCATCCCTACATGGGTGTAGATGGCGATAGGAAATGGAGGCTCTATCAATATATGGCAGGAACCTTCGTTAAAAGATGATGCTAATCTCAGACTTTTCACTTCCATGTGTCAACCTCCTTTCGGCTCCCTTGGATTTTCTTATCCTCTTATCCATAACTTTGATTTCCATTCCTTATCAAGTGGTGACACATGTCACACATGGGCCCCACTTAGGCTTGTGTTTGACTTGTTCTCTACTTGACACATGGTTCAATATAAGCCGCTCAACCTGTGCCAAGTGTCCCTCGTGACTTTCGGTGTCTCGAAAAATGTGAAATTCTAATCACCTCGAATTGACGCGGGTAGCTGTGATTCGCGAGACGATTCCAATGGTGAAGTCCATTTCATTATCGAAGATCTAGAAAATTTTCATATTTTTCCACTGAAATTACCGTTTTACCCTTTCTCAAAAAATTGAATTTTCTCGAGTTTTACATTTCCTTTACTCCCATGATCGAGGGTCAGAATCCTATGGATTCGAGACTCTTCATTCTGGAGGACTCAGATCGGGACATTGAACTAATTGAAGATCTCTTCTGCCTAAGAGATGTAGCCGCAATTATTAGAACTCCAACACAACAATCCTCAATCTCACCGCTACTATGATTTGAAACCGATTCTTTCTTTTGAAATTTGGGATAACTCCCGGTCTGTGTGGGTGTGTAAGAGACCCTGGCTATCCCAAATTTCGTGGGTGTAAGAGACCTGGGAGAGATCCGACTTCAGGTGGGTGTAAGAGACCCGAGGAGCTATCCTAAATTTATGTGTGGGTGTAAGAGACCCAGGGAGAGATCCTAAATTTCTATGTGGGTGTAAGAGACCCTGTGAGGGATCCCAAATTTATGCAGGTGTAAGAGACCGGAGCTATCCCGACTTCGTGGTGGGTGTAAGAGACCGTGGAGAAATTCAAATTTCAGGTAAGAGACTGGTGGAGAAATTTGAAATTTTTGTGTGGGTGTAAGAGACCCGTGGAGTTATCAGAAATTTCTGTGTGGGTGTAAGAGACTTAGGGAGATATCCCGAATTTCTATGTGGGTGTCAGAGACCTGGGGAGATATCCCAAAATTTCGTGGTGGGCGTAAGAGACTCCCAGTGGCCATCCCAAATTTCCATAAATTGTTTAGACGAGTGAATGGAGTAAAGTAAAAGATGCGCTTATACCATTATGTAGTTGTTATATTTGTATTCTTTATTGAATTGAATTTTATCACGTGCAAGCATTATTTCAGATCGCTTAGTTTTTATTTGTAATAGATATATAGTTTGGCCTATTGATTAGTGTTGATTGATTTAGTAAGTAACAAACCAAATTTGTGCAAAACGATGCAGCTCTATGGTTAATTTCTTAGTAAAAGAAGTATGATTATTAATCATGCATTATATGCCGGTTTTTAAATTCAAAAATGCTACTTCATGAGTCACACTGCTTTTATTTTGGATTTGATATCATGCGCTTAATTTCTACATACATCAATTGAATATTACATTTCCTTCTATACGTGCATGATAACGGCTGTCATTTTCAACGTTATAAGATGTGTGGTTTGGAATAATTAATTTTGTGTAGACATATTGGCAATAAATAATTTTTTCAAAGAATAAATAATACCCCGTCGCATCATTGTTTTGAATGAAAGGCTACTGATCGTAAATTCTTAGTCAATCAGACTTCCACATATTGTTTGATGGGTAGCACACGTGCCGGGCCAACGCCTTCAAACCTTCATACACCGGATGCTGATAAATATTAAAACTCAATTCTTGAAAGAGATATGTATGACAAAGACCCTTTTTTACATTCATATAGTATCTTGACTAATTTTTCCTTTTTTAAGGGGTTGCATGCTTTAGTTGGCATTTGCATATCACGCATTTATCCATAAAAAAAGGCATGAGGTTACATTTTTAGGACCTACCATAGCCATATAAACATAACAAACTTTTGATCATGTCATTTGAATCGGTGGAACGACTCTAGTGGTACTAGGTAGCCGCTGTCTCGCTGAGATTCAAAGATTACCATTAAGCCGCTCGAGCTCAGAGCCAGGAGTCATGTGAGAAACGTGGTGTTTTCATTAATCTTATTGCGACGCTTTTCTTTATTTGTGTGAGGACGATTCAAACAGTAAAGCGGATTCGGACAAATAAGATATCATATTATGATCATCAATATGTTAAAGAACCTGGAATGGTAGATATTCTAGTCATTATATTATCAAATTTATAGATTTTATAATCATTTATCGTTATATTAACATGGATATTGTTTCATTCTTTATGGTTTTTGTGCCAATTGTATCCCTGTTCTAAGGGGATTTAGTCAATTTACTAATTGTTTAATTTTGTGAACACCCAAAGTGATACGTGTTCATCAAACCCGACTATGTTTTCATTTGCTAAAGCACTCGCTTTATATGAATGTCTTTAAGATACAACTCACGGCTCTATCGAGAACTTGAAAAGTATTAGGAAAGGAAAATGTTAACAAAATGACTTTATCATGAATGGGCCTCTACAAAAGGAAATTTTTAGACACTCCTACTTTCTTGATGCTTTGGTCTCTGATACTATGCTTCAGATCTGTCCCCAAGCTTTTTAAGGCAAATCCCTTCTAAAATTTGTCTAATGCGAGGCGATCTGTCGCTTCAATGTACTCTTTAAATATAGCCGAAACTAGCTGTCCATTCGGTCGTGGCTAAAATGGCAAAGCCCATTAGACCCACTCTTTATTCGAGCCCACTTTTTGGTTAGCCCAACTCGATTCTATGCGTCACATATCAAAAGGACCTGACATTAAAAAATAAAAAAAAATAAAAAAATAACAATTTTAAAAAATTTTAAATTTTGTAAATAAAATTTATGTTAAAATACTAATAATTTATTGTTATGTTCTTTAAAATACTATTTAAAATAAATTATTTTAGTTATATTTATTTATTTTTAAATTATTTGTCATACTATCACTATTTTATTTTGTAAAAAAATAAATTATTTACAAACTATTATTTTGTCTATAAACAACTATTTTATAATATAAAAACACATTAACAATTAGAAAATATTATGCTACCATTAAAAAAATTTATAAATAAAAATGGGGTCAAACGGGCCAAGGTGCCAACCCCACTTCAAGTCCCTAAATATGCTACTTGACCTATCGAAGTCAGGCCAATAGGCCTTAGTTCTATTCACAGCTATCATTTTCTCAAATTAATTTCAAAAATGTGCTAGTAATGAGCCCATATTCTACCTCTACTTTTAAAAGACTCATGTATATTTTAGCTCGATGTCATCATGCTTTTTTCTTTCACTATATGCATGCAATTTTAAATTGTTTCAATGGAATATCGTAAGTAGTGTACGTAAGAAGTAAAATAAAGAGTCAAATATATACTGTGGCGGGATTAAAAAAGAAAGATACTCATGCTCTGTGTTTGGTATAGCGGTACAGCAGAGGTGTCAATCACGGTTTTATTTTTTAAAATGTAAAATCTTAGTCACTAACTACGGTTTTGGATAAGAACACACTAGTTTGAGCATTATTAAATGACCACCTCCTAAAAGTTCAAGCTTGTAGAATTTGAGTTTACGCGAACATCATGTTTTAACATGCACTTTTTCAAAACGTATTAGATTGATATTTAAAAAAAGTATTATTTTGGGGACAAAACTTCATATATTAACAAGGGAAAAAAAGAAAGATACCACGCTCTGTGCCAGACAGCGATTGAGTTTCGCTGCGCTAAGAGGGTGAGCATGTCACATTTATCACACCAGGATTGCTTAACACTGTAAAGTCCACCGCCAACCTCACACAGATCTAGATAAACCCTCGGGTCATTTATTTTGCACAATAAGGTGCTACCTATTCAAACATTATTATAGTCGTAAAGTGAGCTAAATTTCATCATGAAGCATAGACTGCGGAAAGGGTATAAAAATAGAAATATTCGCAAAGACACGAATAACCTTTCTAAATTTGTGATCTAACTTGACGGGATATGATCCCACGTTGGTTCCACATAAAAGTGTAGAGTGGTATTTAAGCTTTCGAGAGGTTCTTCCACCTATCGCTTGCTTTAATCAGCCTCTATCGGGTTTGGGTACCATCATTAGTGCTTTCATTAAGAGCCGCAATCGTAAGCTGCCACCGAAGAGGACTACCCAGTGCCCAGAGGTCCCAAGTGAACATATCTGCACGATGAGCCATCTCCACAAGCCGTTTCTGGGTGGGTGGGCAATGATACGATCCCACCTGCCTCCGCATGAAAGTGTGAAGTGGTGAAGTTAGGCTTATAGTTCTCTCACTTATCAAAGGGTGTCCTTTGAGTTAGGCTCTCCTATTGGGCCAGGTAATTCCTTTCATGTGTTTTCTGAAAATAATCCCTTGGACAAAAATGCCCTTATTTCAAGTATTTACATTGTCTTTGAAAAGAAGGGTTTGCTTTTTGCAAGAAAATAAGGACATTTTTGTTAAATCGAGCCAAAATTCATGAAGGATCAAGTATTTAAAAATTGGATTTTCAAAAGGTCATTTAATCAAATCACTCTATAAAATGTGTCGAAAATGACCTAGGTACTCCTAAGTCATTCACAATCCCAGTTCATTACGATCAAAAGTTTGTTATGTTTATATGGCTATGGTAGGTCTAAAACAACCTAAATACCTTTTTTTTTTTATGGATAACATACGGATATGCAATGCTAACTAAAGCATGCAACCCCTTAAAAAGGAAATTAGTCAAGATACTATATGAATGTAAAAAGGGGTCTTTGTCCTTCTAATATGTGAATTCTTTACACAGCTTAATGTTATCAATGTACCATGCCTATATTTGGTGGTATTTCAATTATCATAACTCGATTGATTTCTTCTCAAACAATACTTACTAACCATTTAATGCGGGTGATAACCATGATGTAAATAAAAACATTTTGATATTTTAATAGTGGGACTCCAAAGTGTTAAATTTTAAAAAGCATAAGGCTAATTGCCATTCATTTGGAAGATTTCAGTTTAATTGGGTCATCCATAACATGTATGTGTTTATTCCTTTTCGCTTCTTGGCAGGTTTATAGTTACAGGACAACTACAAGTATCATTTGAGTGCTTATATTCTCTAGGGTTACACTAGTTCTATAAAATTTATTATATTTCCTTCACCAAAGAAGCACGCTATATTTCCATAAATCTGTTTAGATGATAATGTGGAGGTAAAGTAAAAGATGCAATATACCATTATGTAGTTGTATTATGCATTTTGTCTTCCTTGTTGAATCAATTGGACTTTATCATGCTACGATTTGGGATTATTATTTATTTGTACAGATACATAGTTTGCCTATTGATTAGTGTTGATTGATTTAGTAAGCAACAAACCAAATTTGTGCAAAATCAGATGTAGTTTCATGTTGAATTTCTTAGTAAAGAAGTATGATTATTAATCATGATTATATGCTGGTTTTTAAATTCAAATATGCTAATTTCTATGAGTCACATTCTGTTTTTATTTTGATTTGTTATCATGCGCTACTTCCACCTACATCAATTTGAAGATTTTACATTTCCTTCTATACGTGCATGATAACGCCGTCATTTTCCAACGTTATAAGATGTGTTGTTCGAATAATTAATTTGTGCAGACATATTAAGTAATAAATAAATTTTTTTGAAAGAATAAATAATATCCCTCGCCGCATCATTGGTTTTAATAAGAGTGCCACCGATCAAAAAATTTTTAGTCAATCAGACTCTCCGTAACATATTGTTTTGACGGGTAGCACGGTCGCCTCGTAACGCCTTCAAACCTTCATACACTGGACAAGGATAAATATTAAAACTCAATTTGAAAGAGATGGAAGGACAAAGACCTTTTACATTCATAGTATCTTGACTAATTTTCCTTTTTAAGGGGGTTGCATGCTTTAGTTGGCATTTGCATATCACGATATTTAAGTGAAAAACAGCTTACAATAGACCTCCATGACACTTCAATCTTTCCGGAAGTCATGCTATTATCATCCATGGCCGGCTAAGATCCGAAGGTTGCATGTCAGTTCACTTTGTTCTTACTACTGTATTCATCTTGAGGTTTTAGCAAATGTTTTTTTCAATCTCATTAGATTCTCTCCAAATGCCCGCCTTCTCGGTTCAACATTGTCATTTTTAACTTTCGACAGACACTGTCCCTAGATATCTTGGCACCGATATGCACTCTCGGGCTTTTCTTGGAAGGCTTGTATTCCATTATCTTTGCTTTACTTTTGTTCTCAGTTTAAGCATTCTAATCCGGGATATTTATGAATTGCTTTTCGTCCGTTTTCACCCTTCTATTCTCGAGGGATGGTGCTGACAAAAAGGCTGAAATAATGCTAAGGCTTCAGCCCCATGATTCAGAATCCAAAGAGCCTTTGGCGACTAACAAACAAAGGCGAAAGAGACTTATATCCGACCTCCTTGGAACCGCTTTCAGGATTCTAGAAGAAACCAAAGAAAGTATCCGCTGTTTGTTTGATAACATTGCAGGTGGAAATGCAAGATAACCCATAGAGAAGTATTATAAGTGGCTTTTGAGTCAACTATCAAAAATATTCCTAGCCAAATAGGAGGCTCACGAATTTTGTTTTTTATGATTCGAATGACGACTCATAAATTCGATTGAAATGTTAAATATGCAATATGTATGTTGGGTGTACAATATTGCTTCGAAGGAAGTTCAATAGAGAAGGAAAAGGTAAATGCATGAACATTTTGGGAGGCCGGAATCTCGGGCAATTTGATTGAGGAAGGTCGCCACTATTTGCCCTACTAAAATTGCAGATTATGAATGCATTTGTGCCTAGATCGACTATAAAAGAATATATGAATTTAAGGAAAGCCCGAGCCTGACAGAGGGTCTATAAAAGATTGTCAAATCCTCGTGGAGGAAATCCCAATGTGAGCCTCGATGAATCGGTAGCCGGAGTTGCTTAGCTCCATGGCTCAAGGTAGGAAGTTTTTTGTCGTTTATCCGCTGAAAAACTTTGTTATTTCACAGTGGAGATTTTATCCATGATCAATCATTGGTTTAGATGACATGCAAGCAAACGATAACATTCTCGTGAGTCACCAGACGCCACAAGCCCGGACAAATGCAGGCAGGGAAGGTTCTTTGCCTAAAGGCAACCCGTAGCAGGGTGCCGCCAAAAGCCCGCGAATTTGTGATAAAGAGAAAAAAAGCGAAACCAAAGGGAAAGTAATATCAGCTACTACAACAAACCGGGTCGTAACGTGATCCAGGAGAGTTCTATTCCAACTACTTAAGCGAAAAATTAGAGGGGACGGGCTTAAAGTGAATGGAGGATGAAGAAACAGTGGAACGAGGATGAAGAACAGGAAAGAAGATGAAGAAGTGGAAAAATATGCAGTTAAGATTCGAGGTTGAAAAGAGAAAACATTGCTTCGAGAAGATTAAGAAACCTTATTCAGAGGTAAAACTAACAAAAATCTTTGTTCTTCCACAAAGAAATTACACGGGATGGACAAATGGGACAAAACATGTGCGTGGAGAGACTTTACAAACTGCCATTGTTCGCAGGATGCGGTTGCTGTTGGTAGTTCTGTGCCAGTGGAAATGGATGACCTGCATGATGTTTCTCCCATATACTTTGTGGTGTACATGTTTCGAGAATTCATTTGTTAAAAATGGTCCATATAGACCGATGCTACGAGGATCGCGCATGGGCTCGCACCGCGCACGAGAGGTTATTTCACCAATGACTGCCTGGTATTCGATCTGGGCGAAGTTAAATAAACAGCTGGTCAGTGGATATCCGCTTGACACTGGGATATCAAAGACAGAAGACTAATGCAAACAAGGATAAGATTGACCTAGGCAAGGGCAGAGAGGAGAGGAGGGTAAATATGGAAGACGTTGGCTAGAATATTATTGTAGCTTGTATCACGTGAGGAGGCTTCTGTCTTCTCAACCAATACCACGGCCTCGGGCTTGTGCTCATTTCAATCTTGAAACAGAAGGGTAAACCCGTGAAGAGAAGGAAATCTTTAAAGTGAACAAGTCCAAGATAACTTTTAGCCTCAGCGATTCAGTATTCTGTTGAAGACTATTTCACTACCCATTATTTTGCGTACCGATGGCAAGCGCTTTGATACTTCTCTCAAAGAGTAGGGAAGAATGCGAGGTCAAACCCTGCTGTTTGCCATTTGATCGGAGATCGACTCATCCAAGTCGTATGTCGCTAATCTCGAATCTACCAAGGTTAAAGTGACGCAGATTTTTCCACTGTGATGACATTTCACCGTAGAAGGCACACCTTTCTCGACGTTCGAGAGGTAAGAACATATTTTGCCTTTGCAAGGAACTCCTATTTCAAGAATCATAGGTGTTGCTTCCTCTATGTATGTAAACACAACATGATGTAATATGTTTTCAAGCACCCCGAGAAGATTTGTTATTTATATTGTCAGCCATGGAATGGCCACATGGTTTTTCACGAACAGTCTTCAATGCTTGAATATCTAAACTACAAGCTTCAAAATTTGTATCATAGAAGTTTAGAAATCAAATTTAAGATTTTCTAATATAAGCATTGAACTTTTTAGTACCATGATATCCACCGGTGAAATTCTTTTATGCCTTCCAAATTATTTTATGTGTCACAAGATTACTCAAAAGAAGCATGGAACTTTTTGTGCACTCTTCATGATATCCACTGAAATTCTTTTTATGTTTCCTTTCCGAAATTATTTTGATGCTCAAGATTACTCCTGTAATTGAAATTTCAGGCCATTACAGTATACAAATAGTCATCGTATCTTCTCATGGCAATAGAAGGAAATATAAGTTAGAAAGAGTTTGATCTTCCCCGCTTATAATGCCCCCGCTGAATTTTCAGTATATTTTCATTGAAGTCAATATGATCCCGACAAAAGAGCTTACAAAAGGTAACTTTTCTTTTATCCCACATGATACATGTTAATTTATCCAAATAATTGATCAATGAATTCCACCATTTAAATGATCTCTTTTATTGCTTTCATGTCTACTTTATATCTCCTTTTCATTTTTGCCTGAAAATTATTGAATGCTTTTTTCTCTCTAAGGACTATAATTTCCATTTTAGAATAGCTAAGCCACTCGTCTCAAATTAAGCTCTTCCGAAACAAAGGACGTTGTTGAAACAAATGGATATAGACGAGAGAATGTGGTGATATGAGAGCTTCCCTCCTTCCCCTCCTCTTCCTCCTTCCCAGCCACTCTATGGTTCGCTGTCACTGTGGGTGGCTTATCTAAGGCTTACAACGAAATGTAACTTCCTTTACATAATATATTCCATAGTCCGTAAAACATTGTTTATGTTAGCTCGGCAGAGTGGATTCGAGGGCTTCAGGGGAGGCTTCGTGTTCAATTCCTTATTGGTATATATAAATGTTGTGGGTTTATATCTTAAGAGCTTAAGCTTTTAGGAGAAGTCAGAAGGTAATAAATTAAAGGTTCATCTTTTCTTATCCAATGACGATTATCTCATCTCCTTGTATTACTAATCTTTAGGTGTTTCACTCAAGTGGGCAATCTAAATGAAGAACATGCAGAGAAGCATTTCACCTTAACCATTCAGACTCTCCGACTTTCATCAATGATCGTAATGTTGTCCTTAGTGAGTCATGTTTCACAGAAATTTAAAAAAAAACTACACTTGTTTTTCTTTTCCCCATTTGTTTCTTTTGTCATTCCTTGTATTTATGTTCATGAGAGACATTTTTTCCCTTTTCTTTGATCAAAGCACTTATTGAATTATCTATTTTCATTGCTAAGGTAAAACATTAGTGGTTTGCTTAAACAGAAGCACATGTCGGTACGCGGAGATGAAGATGACTGTTTCCATGTCTCGAGGTCACTGAGTTAGCCAAAACTTGATAAAGTGCTGACATACATAATTAAGCCGGCCCGACAAGTGGATTTTATCATTGAGGGCCTCCCATGTCGCATGAGCCTTCACCTTCTTCTTACTATATATACCTACTTCGTGGAGCAATTCTTAAGAGTTTGCCTGCTTCGTATGTGGTTTCTCCGAATTAGAACAGTATAACTTCAGGTGCGGAGTAGTTAATTTTTAAATGTGAGATGATCTTAGCGTTTTATCCTTTCGCCGATTACTGCCTAGGTTTTTCCTCCCGAGAATGTGAGAAACTTTAACATTCAACAAAGGGCAAACATTCCGTTTAACCGTAGCTTCACTGAAATGGGTTATCGTGCATATGGATTTTTCTTCGTTTCATTCTAATTTGAATGCCCACGACACGCAGTTTTCCAATACTGCCATTACATTTTGTATATCTGGTGATAATTTTTTCGAATTAGCAAAGCTGGTAACTAGTAGGAAACTGATAGGTCTCATGGATTTCCACGCAAACTACAAAGAAAAGAAAATTTACATGCTTGAGATTGCTGCTTTCAATGTTATTAAATGAGATTTATGGTCATCACCGATAATGATGAAAAATCTTCCTAGCTTTTGTTAAATACTTTATTTTTCCATTTTTTAGGTGAGATTTGATGTTAGAAGCCGGAGCTTATGATCCCCTAATCGCGCCGAGACGCAGCTTCATATGGGCAAAGATCTCCCGAGAAACACTCCTGCACGGCCTCGAGCCAATGCATGTTTGCACAGACCTTAAGATGAATAACTATGCCGCTTATCCATAGTACTGCAAATGAAGGGCATTTCCGCGCCATAACTCCGTCGAGATGCGACTGGGACTTCCCAAACATCAAGTAAATGGAGGTGGCGAATTAATTGTGGAGGTGGGGGTTTCACAATTTTTCGCATAAGTTTCAATCTTTTTCGCACTTAATCCTTTGTCATACCTGACTGCTTTCCTTGCATAACTTTGAATAGCACTCCAACTCCAAGCTTCATCTTGGTACTCAAAGAGGGGGTTTCGAGGAGATATGTCAATTTAACCGATCATATCTCCAAGAAAATGAACGAGCCGAATCTCATCCGATGCCGTGAAGTTCCAAACGCCCCAAGCGCCGATTGGCATGAGATAAAAAATGGAAAGGTATCTCTCTTCAACATTAATGTCAATCAAAAGAATTTGCTTTGATTTGAATGTTCTAATGAACTATCGCCTCATTATTGCTCTCTTAAAATTTTACCCTTTATATTTTTGCGGTGTCCTTCTTCCCTCAGACGTTACAATAAAACTCTTACCTTCTTGGCTGATAAACACAAATTAAAAGGCATAATCAAGTGAAAGGGAGTAACGGGAAGGCCTTGACTGGAAGGGCATTTCTCACTTATTATAAATCCTCAACCACCGGGTATATTGAATGTAAGTTTCACCTGCACTTTGTGATGTGATTCTTTCTTGCTCGTGAATAAAATGCAGACTCAAGTAAGTCTCATCTACTCGTTGTTTCTTTTTCATCTGTTTGTCTTTGTGAAGCATAATAAGAGTTCTATATTAAATCCAAATCCTCTACAAGCTCGATTTTTTAGTAGAGTTTGTTGTTTAATGTGTATTAGAGCTTGGATTGAATGAGGTAATGTCTTAATCTCTCTCTCATAAATTTGAATACTATTTTTATCCTCATTTCTTGATTTGAAAATCCATAACGGATTCGACTTCTCCGACATGTGAAGTGCATGGGCCCGCATGCACGTGAGGGAGGATGTGAAGCCAAGATATTCATATTAAATCTCAAATCCTACAAACTTGAACTTTTAGGTTAACAGTTTGCATTAGTAAGGAATAGTTTAACATCATCAGATATGAAGGTACAAATCTTTATCAAGAGTTAGACCGTGTGTAAACTATAACCATCAAGTTATTTTGAAAAGAGTTTCTACCACATATGTGGGTAGCGTAGTTTGATATATATCTTCACACCACACTAACCCAAATACGCTTTTTATGTAATCGCATTTAAGTTAAATTTGTATCAACTGCAAAACTCCATTTGATAATTGGCTCAATCTACGCCACAAGAATTTGACGATTTGAAATTCAATATGCTATAATCTTGACATATAATCCATATTTGACTCGCTTAAAATTTTATTTTGAATAAATAGGACTATCTAGTCATAAACATGTCATGTTGGACGATGATTCATATTTCACTTTAATCAGACCTTACTCGACTTTAATTATTGAATAACACATTATTATAAAATCATAAAATAAATTTTCTAACTTTTGGTTATAATTTTTAGTTCCAAGTCCAAGTAGTCCTAAGTATTAGCATATCTGAATTTATAATAAGTCTTAAACTACAATATAACAAGAAGAAAATATTGTCATAATAATGTATAATGTGTTATGTCTAAAATCCTAACTTTCCAATTTAATGATCATCCTTTTTATTAAATATATATTATTTGAAGAACATCTTCATTTATTAATTATAACAATAATTACATAGAAGCTTCAATTTTCAATGCATGTTTTCAACAACATAGTTTTGATTTTTCACCATAGAAGATCATTCTCTTTCCTTTTATTTTCTAACAAATAATATTAATATTTTCCTCACTAAAGTGATTTGAAATCTCTCGTTCTTAAAATTTATTTATGGAAACAACCATGGCTCAGATCATATATTACATTGTGAGAAAGAAAGAGAGATATATATATATATATAGTTATATATATATATATATATATATATATATATATATATATATATATATATATATATATATATATATATATAATAAAATAAGATTTTGTTTATGATGGATTAAGATAAGAGAAGCAAGGTTGTGGCCGCTATGATAATTTAATATTTTTACAAGTAACATAGAGAATATCTGAAATATTTGGATATAAATAAAGGAATGTTATGAATAATTTTATTATTATTCCCATCACTAAGTAATGCTATATAACAATTCACCACCTAAATAAAACAAATGAATTTGATTATTTTGCATGAATGAAGACTTGGCATATCATTGTTCAGACATTTCTTCTTCTTTTTAATAGAACTTTCGTAGTGTAGAAGATGGATTACTTTTCCATATGGTAAATCGCTAAATTCCTTTTCTATCTTCCACATAAGGCTGTGGTTTTATGATACTTATAAATTCGCTGAAAAAATCTACCACAAGCACTCCAAATCGGAAATGCTCGTCCCTCCTCCTTTAGCATTTGCACTGGGCAAAACTAAGAAGCCGTAGAAAAGAAACATTCAAAACAAGCTTGGACTAATCAAGGTTTTCGGATATGGTATCTCATTTTCTCTAATATATATTTATATATGTATGTATATATCCATGTACATCTATCCATATATATAGACAGATGGATATATAAATTATAAAAATATCAGCCTGTAGAAAACAAGATAGAAATTAGATAATTATCATCATACAGGTTTAGTCATTGTTAAAGAGCACGAGATCATATTTAACTCAAATCTTACAAGTTTCTTTGAGCTTTAGAGAGTTCAATATTTCTTAATATATATTTGTAATTTATTTTGTACAGATATCCCTGGTTCTCTGAGCCACTTCTTTGCAATTTTTAATCCTTATCCTGAGTTATTTGAGAAACCATAAAGAACTCTGCTTGGTTTGGTTTTAACTTTCAATGTGGAGGCAGAGTCAGTCACTGAGGGAGGTGTATTCATATTAACTCAAATCCCATACAAGTTTCTGGGTTTCTAAGAAAAATGATCACTATCAATATATATAGATAAATGAACAGGCAAATTGAGAATGTCAAGACGTAATCAAAACGTAAAAAACAAGATGAATTGGGATACATTTATTTATAACTGTTTAGTCATAATGATTACATCTTTCCATGCTGTATTAAGAAAAATTATACAAGTTACCATATTTGAGACCTATTTTTGAGGCTCTTCTGTTCCTAACTCTAAAAGCCTAATCTGTAGAATTTTCTTGGCTTTTGAATATGAATATCATGTTCTTTATGAAAACAAACAAAACAAAATCATATGACAACGATCCTTTCAATCATCAACCAAAAATTTCAGATTTGTCCTCATCTCATAACAATCTCCTCACGACTCAAGCTCAATACTATATTAAACAATCAATCTTCCATAAAAAGTCAAAATCTATGAATGATTTTTTGACAAAATAGGGTCCGATTCTTTCAATATAATTAGTAGAAACGGGATGGTCAAAGGGGTAGATATCTTATCCCCAAGTTTATCTAAAGCAGTCTCTAACTTTGTAATCTTGTGATCTCAATGGTAAACTTTGATTATTCTAATTTCTTAACAATTTATTAAAGTTCACTAGCATACTTTTCTTTTTTCTCTAATCTCCTCGCGATCTTCCTAAACAGTTATCACCACTACCTCTGCCAAGAACAGATCGCCTCTCATGGCTTGATACTTCATTCCATCCGCAAAGAGGGTGAAAGGCCTACACCTCCAACCCCAAAATTTCGGCGAGCCGGGATTTGGACGCTGAAATTTGCCTGTGCAATAAGAGAGGTACTTTTTTTTTTTTGGTCGATAAAAGGCCGTATATTGAAAATGGTAATTATAAGCCTTCATCAATATCATATTGCATGCAAAAGTATATAGTTTTATGTTAGCTTCAAGGTTCTTCCATGTAACAATTCGGTCCAACTATATAGATATTGTCCGTCGCTTAAGGGGCCTCATGGCTTTAAAACACGCTACTAGGTTGAGATTTGTGAAAGTTTCATACTATATAAGATTAGAAGTTTCTCCCCTATCCGATGTGTGATGTGACAAAACACCATCTCCATGCAAACACAACATCCTTGTTGTGTTCCATGGGATTGCAGGACTAAATAGATAAACACCTCAATGGGGTCAAACGGAACATACCCCCACATAAGGGTCGGGGATCAACTTTCATACCATTTGTAATGACCCAAAGTTAACTATATAGGATATCGGTCCAATTTCCAGGCCTAAGGGCCCTCACGGCTTTAAAAATGTGTCCGGCGAGGTTGAGATGATCTCATACTGATAGTCAAGAAAAGCCCTTCCCTTATTCGATGTGGGATGTGACATCCCACCTCCCTAATAATCATGAAAATGGTAATTACATACATAAGCTTCGTGACTTTGGTAGACGCCTTCAAAACAAATGAACGTTTTCTATATATGATAATGTTATGGCATTTGACTTGTATTGAGAGTAAAAGGGCATATGGGTATTTTTGTGTCCCAACATATATCCAAGATCCCTTTGTAATTTGAATCCTCATTTGTTTATATGAAAGTCCATGATATACTACTTGGTTTGCTTAACTTCCAAGTACGAGTACTGGGTCGCATAGGAGAGTGTTGAGAAACATGATAGTCATATTAATACCTTCCTATATCATGCCTATAGAATTCACCCAAATACTTATATTATGTTTGGTTTTATTAAAGTAATAAGAATGGATGGAAAATATATTAAAATTTGTTAGGAACTTTGAATACTAAAAGAGAAATTAAGTAATAAAGTTTAAAGAAGCATGTAAAATACCTATTAACTTGAAAGTTATTTTTTTCACTTTTTTCCTTTTATGTTTCACTTTTTTTTTCTCTTGCATTTTCTCTCTGAGTTTCTAATAAGTCACAAACTCAACAACCACATAAATCTCGGGCTTCAACAACCTTTCAAAGTCAATCTTAGTTATCGCTTGATGTCTCATTATCCATTTGTCCCATTATTTATTATTTTCATAGAAATATTTGGATAAAAGACATCAAATAATGCAAGATTTGTGAATCTAACCTATCCCGTGTTTTTTCTTAAAACATAACCCTTTTTTAACAAAAATGTCCATTTCTATTTCATGTATTTACATTATGTTTAAAATAATGAGTTATTTTTGCAAGAAAACAAATTATATATTTTATCAAAATCATACTGGTAACCGATGTGGGATCAAATTTCCAAAATTGATTTTTAAAGGTATTTTAATCAAATCACTCATATTTTATATCCCATTATCTATTAGTTTCCACGTGTTTGGTTTTAGGTTTCATATTAGTTTATTTCGCATGCCGTTGGCCGGTAGTGAAAATAGGAGATGGTGGTTACATGATATTTTGTATTTAATCTTGTCAAATGAATAAAGAGACAGTCGAGAAAAATTCAGATTTTTGTGATTTGTTTTCACCCGACCCGAAAAGAGCATCTTCTTAATTTTATTTTTAAGCTTTTAATAAGACCCCTTAAAAACAAGAAACTGGTTATTCGATCGTTCACAATTTATTATCAGGTATAAATTATTTCATTTCTTTTTTACTATGTTTGGGAAGATGGAATTTCTAATCTTGGTGCCTTTTTTTCCGAAACAGGATATTACTACAATGCCCTTCAGATCTTCTCACTTAGTTAAGTCCAATCTAGTGCACGATGACCAAATGACTGCACTAGATTTTGAAATTCAGGCTAAAAGAGTGTAAAAGAGTTGATATCCTTCCATATTATACATACTTATACATATGCAACCATTAGAAACTCTGTTACGATGAAATGAACTTGTTAAAAACATGATATTCATATTAAACTCGAATCCTATAAGTTTGCTTTTAGAGTGAATTGGTCATTTAATATGGTATCTAGAGCTTGGTTTTGTAGGAGGTCCCGAGTTCGGACTTATTTCTTCTCGCAATTTATTCCATATTTATTGATTTGTGTTAAACGATCAATCCTCCTATGAATTTTCTCACGTATTACTTCATCTCATATAACTCATCTCTATGCCTCGCATCTTGATAGTCAAACAAACCAAAACCAATTTTTTCTTTTTTTTTCAAAATTTTCTTTTCACAAGTCGATAGTGTGCTCCGGCTCTTCGAGTCTGGATATAGTTGACCAGTCAAGCAAATCAATAATTCGAAACAAAACAAAATAAAATTTGACTCATTTACCAAATCATTGACAAAGGAACAGAATTAGGATTATCTTATTATACAAGTTCTTGATATTTCTTTCTTCTGGAAAATAATATTGATTCCACTGCTAATTTCCTTTCCATGCAGAGAAATCAGAGAGGCAGATTGTGGAGGAAAATAAAAGAAAGTGTTCAAACAAAATATAGAGAGGTTGAATTAGATATCTGGATTTCTTTCTTTTGTTCCTTTGAGGTGATTAGATTTTATTTTTATTTTTACTAATTTTATCGGGATGATTTATTTATTTTAGTTTTGATTCCTGCATTTAAATCGTAAGATATTTTGTAAAAGCTATAAATATTTGGTGGAACTTAACCATATTATTTTTATGTTTCTCAAGTAGTACTATTAAGAATATGTTTGGTTCTTGAAAATTTTGTGAGAAAATGTAACGAAAGAAAATAAAAGAAGGTTAAGAAAAATTAAATTAATAAGTTATTTTTATTTATTAGTTAAAACTTATTAATTTAAATATGCATCAATTTCTAATTTATTTGAATATATATATATATATATATTCTACATTTTCTATGAACAACCATTCATTAGAGAAAATAATTTTCTTAACACTTTTTTTTCTCCATGATTACTTTTTGAGAGAGAAACATCTCTTATATTCACTTTGCATCCTATCATATAGTATTATGTTATTATTTTTATTTATTTTATACGCATCATAATGCTCTATTTTATAAATTTATTCTCACTGTACTGGCCTAGGAAGCCTAATTGAGCTCTTAGTCACTTAAAATATAGATAAATTGAATTAAACGGAAATGGTGATTTGATTAAAGGGGAATCTGCTAAAAGGACAACTAGAGAAAAAAATTACAAATATAACTGCGAGCGGAAACCCAAAGAGAAAGATAAAAATGTTTCTATTTCGACAAGTTTATTCCTTCTAACCACCCATAGTTTGCTTTTATTTTCTCCTCAACTTTTCATTTCCGTGTCCTTACGCTGAGCTCTTTCTTATTATTCCAACTCTTTCCCCGGGCTATAGATTATCTTTAGATTTGGATCCTCCACATTCTTCCAATTTAAAACCCATTAGTATAGGAGACATCTCAACCCTTCGCGGTTGTAACTGATGATAGTTAAGTCTAAAATAAATAGCTACTAATGTAAGAATCTTGACTTAACTATCTTTAATTTGTAACTTAACGAAGGCTGAGCCGTAGCAAAATAATCTACGATTTAAGAACTTTAGTTTAACCCTCCTTCAGTTATAACTTAAAAAGAAGGTGTCTAGACTAAATAATTATCGATAATAGAACTTTGATTTAACCCTTCAAGTTGTAACTAAATGATAGTTAAGTCAAAATAAAATAGCCGCGATTTAAGAACCTGGTTTAAACTCCCTTTCAAGTTATAACTTAATGGTAGTTAGCTCGATTAAATAAAGCATCGATAAAATAACCTCGACTTAACCCCCTTCAAGTTGTAACTAAACGATAGTTAAGTCCAGACCAAATAACTACTGATTTAGGAACCTTAGTTTAACTCCTCTCAAGTTATAACTAATAGTAGTTAAGTCTGCATAAAATAATCGCTCGATAAAGAACATTGACTGTCCTCACTTAAGTCGTTTACTTGACGATAGTTAAGTCCGTAATAAATAACTACTTATCTAAGAACCTTGACTTAACTCCCTTAGGTTTCCAAGGACACAACCTTCTCTAACAAAGATCCTTTCTTCAAACATCAACTAATTCTCTTTCAAATTTCCATGATTCCTTCTAATTCCAACAACTTTTGTTACAAACTACTGAACTTCCTTCTTCGTGTTCACCTCCTTACTTTCAATCTCAATTGTTCATTCATCTTACTAGTTGGTGGCCTCACTTAATAATGAGAAATGCTCACTGATCCCAAGGAGGCAAAGGTCACAAAGTCTTGGATTAGGGCTTTTTTCTCTGAACAAAAATCCTCCTCACAAACCATAATTGAATGTGAGGAGTCGGAGGGAAGAAACGGGGTTGGCATGGAGAGACACCTCGAGGGCATTTTGTCCGAAATTGGTGTTTTTGAAGGTTATCAAAGTAAGAGGTTATATTTGCAATTTTTATTTGTTCCTTTTAAATGGGGTATTAAATGACCTTCAAAACCCAAAATTTGAAATTAATTTTCATCAATTTTTTATCTAATTTGACAAATTGTCCATCTTGTTTCATGCAACATGAAATAGAAAATAGCATTTTTGTTCAAATGGGGTTATATTTCAAAAATAATAATAATAATAATAATAATAATAATAATGCATATGAGATGTTAGATTCATACATTTAAGGGTATTTGATGTCTTTAACTAATATTTCAAAGAAAAATCTCAAAATATTGAAAATGACTTCTTACAAACTAACTCTTGAAAATGTCACATTTGGACCAAAAGCCCTTGAATGTAAACGCAAATTGACCATTTTATCCCATCTCCTATATCATATTTGTTCAAAAGTGTCTATGATTTAAAAAGAATTTTACAAATAACTTGATGGATTTGCTCATTTTAAACTACTATTGGCACAAATGTTAGGTGAAGTTTTTTTTCTCCGAAATTCCTTCGACCCATTGGAAATAGAAATCGGAAACTGGAAGGAGTATAGTCGTACTATGATACCATTTCAAAGATATAAATCATAATCTCAGATGCATGGGTTTTATTTTAAGCATGGCAAAGCCGTAAAATAAAAAAAATAAATAAAGTGTAAACTTTGTTTTTACTTCTTTTTTTTTTTTTTTTTGGGGGAGCCAACACTTTAGTTATATATTACTCCCCACTGACCCTCAAATCAACACAAGAAACCAAACAAGCCTCATATTTCGTCGCACAAGAATCATACAAGTACGTTTAATCTTAACGACAAAGTAAATTATACCATGATACCAAAATAATTTTTTCCCCTTTTATATATTCCTTCTCACACCATCTTCTAATCTATTTTGAAGAAGAATATGAATCACAATATCATCGTATGCAATAGGACATCAAAACGCACGGAGATTCATGAGAAAAACTTATTTTTTTCATTCTTAAGATACAATAATTAAGGAAAATGAAAATGAATTTGTCATTCTTTATCCTCTATTCCATGTTCCAAACTAGAGTTGTAATTGAATTGAGTATAATTGATATTAGAGCAAAGCTCAACTCGATTAAAAACTCGAAGTTCGAACTCAATCGAGCTTTTTTCAAATGTCTAAACTTAATTCGATAATACCCACCCAATTAAAAAATTAATAAATAAATATACTCAAACTTGACTTTCAATCAACTTCCCGAGTCGACCGAAATATCCAACGAATAAAGCTCAAGTAGCTTGACTCGTTTACACCCTTATTCCAAACGCAATCCTTAACAATGTTCCAAATGCATCCTTAAGGATGTTCACCGACTTATTCATGAAAACTTTGAGTAAATACTCAAGAGTCGAATATAAATGCCGAAAATGATGCAATATATCCAACAAAACTCCTATACCATATGGTTTTCATTTCAATGTCCTAAGTTTTGGTATTATCTCATGAACCATTTCCTTTACAACATCATTGCTAAGCAATCAAATAATTCTTCGCTAGAACTACAAGACCTAAGGAATTAATGGATCAATCTACTGCATTACCCTAAGAACTGATCATAACGAGCTTTACAAACTTTGGCTTTGTTCTAATTTAAGGGAATCACAATAAAAAAGAGAGGAGTTACTGTTTAATTAGCCAAAGTTTAAGAGAAGAGGAGATGATGATATGCCCCCCATCAAATCAAATATGACGCGCTGTTCGCCGTGAAATTCAGTATCATTGAAGCTGCCCTTGGAGCCTGTAAATGGGGAATCATGAGAAACGTGGTGTTTTTCACAATCTTATTGCGACGCTTTATTTCGTGCGAGGACGATTCAAACAGTAAAGCTGGATTCGATCAATGAAGATATCAAATTATGATCATCAATATGTTAAAGAACTGAAGTCGTAGATATTCTAGTCATTATATTATCAAATTTATAGGTTTTATAATCATTTATCATGTTATATTAACATGGATATTGTTTCAATCTTTATGGTTTTTAGCAATCAGATCCCCGCTCTAAGGATTTAGTCAATTTACCAATCGCTTTTATCTGAACACCGCAAAGTGATACGTGTTCATCAACCCGACTCTCTATAGTTTTCATTTCCATAAAGCACTTCGCTTTTATAGAAGGAATGTTCCTTAAGATACAACTACTGGGCTCTATCGAGAACTTGAAAGTAATAGTGGAAATGGAAAATGTTAACAAAATGATTTTATCATGTGAAATCGCCTATTAGCAAATTTTTAGACACTCCTACTTTCTTGATGCTTTGGTCTCGATACTAGTGCTTCAGACCGTCCTGCTTTTAAGGCAAACTTTCTAAAATTTGGTTCTAACAGACATGACTGTCATTTCAATGTACTCTTTAAATATAGCTGAAACGCTAAGTCTATTCAGTTTGGCTAAATGGGCAAAGCCCATTAGACTCCAATTTTTATTTGAGCCCACTTTGCTTAGCCCACTCGCCCTATGCCACATATCTAAAGGGACCTGACATTAAAAATTTAAAATAAATAAATAATAATTTTAAAATTTTATATTTTGTAAAATAAAATTTATGTTAAAATACTAATAATTTATTGTTATGTTCTTAAAAGACTATTTAAAATAAATTATTTTAGTTATATATTTTTTTTTTTTTAATTATTTGTCATACTAATACTATTTAATTTTATAAAAATAATTATTTAATAACTATTAATTTGTTTTATAACAACTATTTTATAATATAAAAACTAATATTATTAATAATTGTAAAATATTACGCAAAATTCATTAAAAAAATTATAATAAAATATCAAACAGCTAAGTAGGCCAACCCTACTTCAAGCCCTAATATGCTACTTCGACCTACTCGAGTCAAAGTCAACAGTCTTTGGCTTATCTGCCACTTCATTTTTCTCACCGACCTCAAAAATGCAGCTAAAGTGTTGAGCCCATATTCCCACCTCCTACTTTTAAAAGACTCATGTATATTTTAGCTCGATGTCATCATGTTTTCTTCACTACATGCATGCATGAAATTGTTTCAATGGAATATCGGGTAAGCAAAGATATTTAAGAAGTAAAATAAAGAGTCAAACATATAATCGTAAGGATTAGAAAAAGAAAGATACCATGCTTCAGGTGTTTGGTATAAAGCAGCAGCAGAGGTGTCAACTACGGTTTTATTTTTAAAAATGTATAATCTTAGTCACCAACTACGGTTTTGACAAGAACACACTAGTTTGAGCATTATTAAATGACCACCTCTCCTAAAAGTTCAAGCTTGTAGAATTTGAGTTTAATACGAACATCATGCCTTTAACATGCATTATCATTGTGTGCTTAATGTTATCAATGTACCATGCCTGAGGATTGTATTTAATTATCATATCTGGATTGATTCTCTCACAAACAATACTTACTAACCATTTAACGAGGGTGATAAACTATGATGTAAATAAAACATTTTGATATTTTGGTCAGTGGGGACCCTGCAGTTAAATTTTTAAAGTATAAGGCTAATTGCCATTCATTTAAATATTTCAGGCTTAATTTAACATATCCACATGATAGGTAAGGTAAGCTTATTCCTTTTATGCTCTTTTAATAACTTGCAGATAGTTATTAGACAACTATTAGTATCATTTGAGTGCTTATATTCTAGGGTTACTAATTTTAGTTCTATAAAATTTATTATATTTCCTTCACTAGCAAGCACACTATATTTCCATAAATTGTTTAGATGATAATGGAGTGTAAAGTAAAGATGCGCTATACCATTATGTAGTTGTTATGCATTTTGTCTTCTTGTTGGAATTGAATTTTATCACGTGCAAGCATGATTTTGTAGATTGCTTAGTTTTTATTTGTAATAGATACATAGTTTGGCTCATTAATTAGTGTTGATTGGGATTTAGTGCAACAACCAAATTTTTTTTGTGCAAAATCAGATGTAGCTCTATGGTTAATTTCTTAGTAAAAGAAGATGATTATTAATCATTTAATATATGTCAAGTTTTAAATCTAAATATGCTAATTTCATGAGTCACATTCTGTTTTTATTTTGATTTGATATCATGCAGCTTAATTTCACCTTACATCACTTGGGAATATTTACATTTCCTTCTATACGTGCATGATAATCTACAGCCATTTTTCAACATATAAGATTTGTTGTTCGAATAATTAATTTTGTGTAGACATATTAAGTAATAAATAATTTTTTTTTTTGAAAGAATAAATAATATCCTCGGCCAAGATCATTGTTTTTATCGAGTGTCACTCGATCAACATTTTTAATAATCTGTGCATCTTAACATATTGTTTGACGGTAGCACGTGTCACTTAACGCCCTCAAACCTTCATATTAATCGGACAAGGATAAATATTAAAACTCAATTTGAAAGAGATATAGAAGGACAAAGACCCCTTTTACATTCATATAGTATCTCACTAATTTTCCTTTTAAGGGGTTGCATGCTTTAGTTGGCATTTGCATTATCACGATATTTACTTTTAAAAAATACATAATTAGACTCATGACACTTCCTCTTAATCTTTCCGAGTCATGCTATTATCATCCTATGCCGGCTACGATCAAGGTTGTGCGGTCAGTTCACTTTGTTCTTTACCACTTCAGATTCATCTTGAGGTTTTAGCAAGATGTTTTTTTTTCAATCATGATTTCTCTCCAAATGCCTGCCTTCCTCGGTTCAACATCATTACTTTTTGAATCTCTGTGATGTGATACTCATTCCCTAGATATCTTTAAGCACCGATATGCATTCTCGGCTTTTCTTGAAGGTCCTATTTCCATTATCTTGCTTACCTTTGTTCCGGGAAGTTTATGACTTACATCCTTGGATATTTATGAATTGCTTTTTGTCTCTGCTTTTTTCTACCCTTCTCATTCTTTCAAGGTAGGATGGAAAGGACAAAAGTGCCGAAACAATGCTTACGCTTTCCGAGTCCCGATGATCCGTAATCCAGCGGTTTTGGCGACCACCAAACAAAGGCGAAAGAGACTTATATCTGACCTCCTTGGAACTGCTTGTGATTCTAGGAAGAAACCAAAGAAAGCATCTGTTGGTTTGTTTGATAAACATTTTGTAAGTGGAACAAAAGACAAACCCATGTGAGAAGGATGAGCAAGGGTCGTGAAGTCAACCACTGGGAAAAATATTCCTCAGCCAAATAGAGCTCTACGAATTTGTTTTTTATGATTCGAATGGACGCACTACAGCCGATTGAAATGTTAGAAATATGCACATGTATGTTGCAGTACAATATTACCTCCTCGAAGGAAGTTCGATGAGGAGAAGGAAAAGGTATCGATGTGAACATTTTGGGAGGCTGGAATTCAAGTACTTGATGCCCAGGAAGTGCCTCGCTACTATTTGGGTCTCTACTAAAATTGCAGACTATGAATGCATTGAGCCTAGGACTCGGCTATAAAGAATATATAAGAATTTCTATGACAAAGCCCGAGCTCAGATTGAGGTCTATAAAGATTGTCAAACTCTTGTGGAGGAAATCACGAGCTCTCATGAACTCGTAGCCGGAGTTGTTAGCCCATGGCTCAAGGTAGGGAAGTTTTACGGGTTTGTCCGCTGAAAACTTTGTTATTTCACAGTGGAGATTTCATCCATGATCAATCGATCAGGGGCTTGTACTTTATATTACGCAAGCAAAACGATAACGCATTCGTGGAGTCGTCAGACACGCCGCTTCCTCCGGACAAGTCAGAAAGAGTATGGGTTCTTTCGTCGGGAAGGCAAATTACACAGGTGCCAAGCAAAGCCCGAGAATTTGTGATAAAGAGAAAAAATGAAAACCGAAGGGAAAGTACTATCACTACTACAACAAAATCAAGTCATCAGGATTCGGGAGAGTTCTATTCCCAACTACGGCTTAAAATTAGGGACGCTTTAAAGTGAATGAGGATGAAGAACAGGAACGAGGATGAAGAAATAGGGAAAGAAGATGAAGAAGTGGTACTATGGAAGAAGATTCCGAGGTTGAAAAGAGAAAACATTGCTTCGAGAAGATTAAGAAACCTTATTCAAAGAGTAAAACCAACAAAATTTTGTTCTTCCAATAAAGAAATTACATGGGACGGGATAAATGGGACAAAACATGCGTGGAGGTGACTCTTTACAAACGGGCTATTGTTCGTAAGATGCGTTGTCATGGTAGTTCCAGGTCAGAAATGGATGACCTGCATGATGTTTCTCCTATATATTTCAGGAGTACATGTTCGAATCTCGCATGGCGTGTAACGTCCATGGCAGATCATGTCGCGAGGACGCAGATGTTTCGCACCCGTTGCTAATGAGAGAGAGGTATTTCTCACAATGACCGGCCTCGGTATTTGATCTCGAAGCGATGTTAAACAAATGTTGGTCATGGATATCCTGGCCGACACTGGGATATCAAAGACAGAAGACGAATGCAAACAATGATAAGATTGACTTGGGGCAAGGGCGTAGGAGAGAGAAGGAGAAGATTGCCATTAGAATATTATCGCAGGCCTGTATCGCTGCAGAGAGGTGCGTTCTTTGTCTCAACCAATACCATGGGCCTTGGAAGCTTTGAGCTATTTTAATCTTGTAAATGAAGGAAACTCAGAAGACAAGGAAATCTTTTAAAGTGAATGTCCATGACAACTTAACCTCAAAGGAGCTGAGTATTCGTTAAAAGATTTTGTCTACTCTCCGCCCCCATTATTTTGCAGCCTGATGGCAAGGCCATGGATACTCCAAAGAGTAGGAAGCACGCGAGGCTTAAACCTTTTGTTGTTTCCCATTTAATGGAGATCGACTCATCTGCCGCATAAGCCGGCGACCGACCTACCAAGGTTAAAGTGAGGTGATTTTTCGTATCAGCCATATTTCTACTCGTAGAAGGCACACCTTTCATGTTCTATGTAAGAACATATTTTTGTCTTTGCAAGGAACTCCTATTTCAAGAATCATAGGTGTTTGCCTTCCTCTATGTATGGAACAACATGCATGTAATATGTTTTCAAGCACCTGAGAAGATTTGTTATTTATATTGTCATTTCATGGAATGGCCATACTGAGTTTTCACTCTTAAATAGTCACAAATGCTTGAATATCTAAACTACAAGTCAAAATCGTATCATAGAAGTTTGAGAAATCAAATTTAAGATTTTCTAATATACATTGAACTTTGTGCACTTCATGATATCCATCAGAAATTCTTTTATAAGCCTTTCTCTCAAAATTATTTCAGATGTGTCACAAGATTACTCAAGAAGCATGGAACTTTTTTCAGGCACTTTCATGATATCTCACCGTGAAATTCTTATGTTTCTTTCGAAATTATTTCGTATGTGTCACAAGATTAATTCGTGAATTGAAATTTCAGTTTACTACAAGATACAAATATCATTGTACCTCTCATGGCAATAGAAGGAAAATGGGTTAGAAAGAAGCTGATCTTCCCGCTTATAATGCCCCCGCTGAAATTTCAAAGATATTTTCCTGCTGAAAGTCAATATGATCCCCGACAAAAGAGCCATTAAAAAGGTAACTTTTCTTTTATCCCATGCCATAGATATATGTTAATTTATCCAAATAATTGATCAATGAATTCCCACCTCATTTAAATGATCTATTTTTATTGCTTTCATGGTCTACTTAATATCTCCTTTTCATTTTGCTTTTGAAAATTATTGAATGCTTTTTTCTCTCTAAGGACTATAATTTCCATTTTGTGAACAACAAGCCAAACAGCCCAAATTAAGCTTTTCCAAACAGTGGACGTTGTTGAAACAAAGGGATATAGACGAGGAGAACGTGATAAGAGCCCCCTAGCCACTCTGTATGTATTCGTCAGGGTGGCTTATCGAAGGCTTACAAATGAAATGGGTAACTTCCTTTATTACAATATATTCCATAAGTCCAACATTGTTTATGTTAGCTTGCAGAGGGACGGAGGGCTTCAGGGGAGGCTTCAGTTCACCCCTTATTGGTATATATATAAATGTCATGGTTTATATCTTAAGAGCTTAAGCTAAGAGAAATTGGTAATGTAATAAATTAAAGGTCTCATCTTTTTATCCATGTGACTGATATCTCATTTCTGTATTAACTTTAGGTGTTTACGACTCAAGTGGGCACCTAAAATGAAGAACATGCAGAGAAGCATTTCACTTAACCATTCAGACTCTCCTCGACTCTTCATCAATGATTGTAATGTTATCCTTAGGTGAGTTGTTGTTTAAAGGAAATTTAAAAAACTATACTTGTTTTTCTTTTCCTTATTTGTTTTTGTCATTCTTTTGTATTTATGTTCATGAGAGACATTTTTTCCCTTTTTCTTTGATCAGCTAATTTATTTAATTATTCATTTTCTCATCAAGTATAAATATTAGTGGTTTGTTTAAACAGAGCTTATTATGTCGGGCATGCGAGATGAAGATGACTGTTTCCACGTCTGGTATTTCTGAAAGAATAAAACTTGATAAAAGGACATACATAATTCGCTCTACTGACAAGTGGATTTATCATCGTGAGGGCCTCCATGTCGTACAAGGAGCTTTTGACCTTCTTCTTACTACATACTCTACTTCCGTGAGCAATTTTAGTAAAGCTGTCATTTCGTGTGGTTTCTCTCGGAATGAACAGATAATCAGCAGGTGGAGTAAGACGCAATGTGAGATGATCTTAGCAGTTCTTATCCTTTTGTCGATTACTTTCTCGCTCTAGGTTTTTCCTCCAGAGAATGTGAGAAACTTTTTAACATTCAACAAAGGGCAAATATTCCGCTTAACCGTAGTTTACCCTGGAAATGGGCTATCAGTACATGGATTTTCTTCCTCTGCTTCATCTCTAATTTGAATGCCCACTTATCACGCAGCCTTTCCATTATCGGCCATTACATTTTTGCATATCTCGTGATAATTTTGCCGAATTAGCAAAGCCGGTAACTAGTAGGAAATCTGTGATAGGTCTTCATGGATTTCCCGACCGCAAACCATGTGAAAGCAAAATTTTATGTTTGGAGATTGCCGCTTTCTCAATGTTATTAAATGAGATTTATGGTCATCACCGGATAATGATGAAAAATCTTCCTAGCTTTTGTTAACACTTTATTTTCCATTTTTTGGAGTGAGATTCGCGTGTTAGAAGCCGGGAGCTTATGGGATCCCCTAATCGCGCCGACGTATTTCATATGGGCAGCATCTCCGAGGAACACTTGCATCGGCCCGAGCCAATGCATGTTCGCAGGCCACTTAAGGTGAATAACTATGTCACGTCTGACATGATCGCAAATGGCGCCTTTCCCGCGCCATAATCGTCGTGATGCGAGATTGGGATCTCCTAAACATTGGCAATGGAGGTGGCGAATTAATTGTGGAGGTGGGGGGTTTCTTCACAATTTTTCATGTTTCAATCTTTTCTCGCACCCTAATCCTTTTGTCATACCCGATTGTTTCCTCAGATAACTTTGAACAAGCACTCCAAGAACTGCTTCATCTCGTACTCAAAGAAGTTTCGAGGAGATAGTGTCAATTCTAACTGATCATATCTCCAAGAAATGAACGAGCTGAATCTCATCCGATGCCAAGAAGTTCCAAAACGCCTGTGCGCTTAATTACGAGATAAAAAAATGGAAAAGGTACTCCTCTTCAAATATTAATGTCAATCAAAAGAATTTCCGCTTGACGAATGTTCTAACGAACTATCGTCTCATTATTGCTTGCTCTAAAATTTTACCTCTTTATATTTCCTCGCAGTCCTTCTCTCCTCAGACGCACAAGAAAACTCTTACCTTCTCTTGGCTGATAAACACGTACCAAAAGGCATAATCGCTGGAAGGAGCATCGAAGGCCGGATCGTAGTTGCATTTTCCTACCCTCTATTACAAATCCTCAACCAATGGGTATGGTTGGAATGTGCTTTCACCCGCATCAGACAGATTCTTCTGCTCGCGGAATGTGCTCGTGACTCAAGTAAGTCTCATCCGGCTGGTTGTTTCTTTTTCATATGTTTGTCTTTTGTGAAGCATAATATTCATATTAAACTTAAACTTACAAGCTCGATTTTTTAGTAGAAGCCTGGTTGCTTAATGTGGTATTAGAGCTTGATTTGGAATGAGGTAATGGGTTCGAATCCTCTCCTTACAAATTTGAATATTTTATCCTAATTTCTTGATTTGAAAATCCATAACGGACTCCGACTCTCCACATGTGCGGGTATGGGCCCGCATGCACGTGAGGGAGGATGAAGCCACGATATTCATATTAAATTCAAATCCTACAAACTTGAACTTTTAAAGTTAACAGCTTGAATTAGTAAGGAATAGTTTAACATCGATATGAAGGTACAAATCTTTATCAAGAGTTAGACGTGTAAACTATGCAACCATCAGTTATTTCTGAAAGAGTTTCTTGGCCAATATATGTGGGTAGCGTAGTTTGATATACATTCACACCACACTTAACCCAACACAGCTTTTTGAGTGTAATTCTGATTTGGGTTAAATTTGTATCAACTTGCAAAACTCATTTGATAATTGGCCTAATTACATTACAAGAATTTGATTTGAATTAACATGCTTATAATCTTGACATATATAATCCATATTTGACTCGTTTAAAATTTTATTTTGAATAAATAGGACGATCTAGTCATAAACATGTCATGTTGGACGATGATTCATATTTACTCTAATCAGACCTTACTCGACTTAATTATTGAATAACACATTATTAAGTAAAATCATAAAATAAATTTTCTAACTTTTGGTTATACTTTTAGTTCCAAGTCCAAGTAGTCCTAATAAGTATTAGCATATCTGAATTTATAATAAGTCTTAACCAATATAACAAGAAGAAAATATTGTCATAATAATGTATAATGTGTTATGTTCAAAATCCTAACTTTCCAATTTAATGATCATCCTTTATTAAATATATATTATTTGAAGAACATCTTCATTTATTAATCATAACAATAATTACATGTGGCTTTCAATTTTCAATGCATTTTTTCAACAACATAGTTTTGATTTTTCACTATAGAATATTTGCCTTTCTTCTTTTATTTTCTAACAAATAATATTAATATTTTCTCACGAAAGTGATTTGAAATCTCTGGTTTTAAAATTTATTTATGGAAACAAATCACGGCCCGTGATTATATATTACATCAGGGTATATATATATAAGTATATATAATAAAATAAGATTTGCTTCTTACGATGGATTCGTATAAGAGAAGCAAGGTCAGGTCGCTTATGATAATTTAATATTTTTACGAGTAAATATAGAGAATATCTTGGAAATATTTGGATATAAATAGTAATCGTTATGAACAATTTTATTATTATTCCCATCACTTGCAATGCTATATAACAATCGAATTAATCTTAAATAAAACAAAATGAATTTGATTATTTTCAGATGAATGAAGACTTGGCATATCATTGTTTCAGCATTTTCTTTCTTTTAATAGAACTTTCTCAGAGTGGTAGAAGATGGATTAATTTTTCCATATGGTAAATCGCTAAATTCCTTTTTCATCTTCCGCTATTCGGTTTTGCAGATACCTATAGTAAATTACTGAAAAATTCACCACAAGCATCGAACCTGAATGTTGTCCCTCCTCCTTTAGCATCGCATCGCAAACTCGAAGGAAGTCAGAGAAAAGAAACATTCAAAATGTAGCTTGATCGAATCAAGGTTTCTCGATATGGTATCTCATTTTCTCTCAATATATTTATATATGTATGTATATATCCATACATCTATCCATATATATAGTACAGATGGATATATAAATTTATAAAAAATATCGCGCCGTGTAGAAAATAAGATAGAAATCGTTAATTATCATCATAATAAAGTTTAGTCATTGTTAAAGAGCACAGATTAATATTGAACCTAAATCTTACAAGCCTGAGCTTTTAGAGAGTCGGGCTTTAACATGGCATCGTAACTGTTTGGCAGAGGTCCTGGGTTTGAGCGACTTCTTTGCAATTTTAATCCTCATTTGTTTATTTGAAAGTCCATAAAGAACTCTATTTGGTTTGTTTAACTTTCAATGTGCGGGTATGAGGCCACACGTGAGGAGGGTGTGTATTCATATTAAATCGAATCCTACAAGCTTCTGTGGTTTTAAGAAAGCTTCGATCACTTAACAATATAGACAAATGAATATATAAATTTCAAGAATGCTATGATGTAATCAGTCAAAAAACAAGATAGAAATTGATAGTTATCATTATAACGGTTTAGTCATAATGGAATACACTTCTCTTTCCATGTTGTATTAAGAAATGATACAAGCACGATATCGAGGACCATAGGCCTCTCTTTCTAGGTTCCCAACTCTCCTAAAAGCTCAATCTGTAGAATTTAATGTAATATGAATATCATCTTTAAAACAAACCAAACAAAATTCATACATGGATTCTCAAATTAAAAATTGTGGTAAATTTCAGAGATAGGTCTCGATCTCATAACCTCCTACTAGACCAAGTTCTAATACCATATTACACAACCAACTCTCCTAAAAGCTCAAACTTGTAGGATTTTGACAAAATAGGGTCGGATTTTTTCTACTTATAATGTAGTAGAATGTAGATGGCCAAAGGGTATACCCCATCTCCAAGTTGAGTCTAGCAGTTTCAACTTCTTGTAATCTAGATCTCAAATGGGAAACTTGATTATTCTGAATTTAACAATTTATTAAAGTTCACTAGCATAATGCTTTTTCTAATCTCACATCTTTCGAAACAGGCTATCACCACTACCTCAAGCCAAGAACATACGCCTCTCACGGCTTGATACTATTCCATCTCGCAAAGAGTGGTGAAATGTCATCACCTCCGAACCCCAAAATTCTCAAGTAGCCGGATTCGACGTTGTACCTGCCGTGTGTTATAAGAGGTAATTTTTTTTTTTTGGTCGATAAAAGATATTGGAAAATGGTAATTATGCTCTCTATCAATATCATATTGCATGCAAAACTATATAGTTTTCATGTTAGCTTCGTTCTTCCTTGTAACGATTTGGTCCAACTATATAGATATTAGTCCGCTCTTGGGCTTAAGGGGCCCTCATGAATAAAACACGCTTACTAGGCTGAGATGAGCTCATACTTAGCAGTACTAGGAAGCCCCCATCCGATGTGTGATGTGACAAAACACCATCTTCATGCAAACACAACATCCTTGTTATGTTCCATGGGATTGCAGGACTAAACAGATAAACACCCTATTGGTCAACTTTAAATGCACTCTACATATGGCCTGTGGATCAACTTTCATACCATTTGTAATGACCTGTGTTAACCATATAGATATTATCCACTTCAGCCTAAGGGGCCCCTCACGCTTTAAAACGTGTCCCACAGGGCCGAGACGATCTCATACTTATACCTAAGAAAGCCCCCTATCTGACGCGATGCGACATCCCACTCCCTAATAATCATGAAAATGGTAATTACATACATAAGCTTCAGACTTTGGTACGGGCCTTCCAAAAAACAAATGAACGCTTTTCTATATAGGATAATGTTATGGCATTTGACTCAGACGAGTGTATGGTATACGGGTATTTTTGTAATTTTATCATATCCAAGACTTTGTAATTTGAATCCTCATTTGTTTATATGAAAGTCCATGATATACTACTTGGTTTGTTTAACTCTCCAAGTACGAGTATGGGGTTGCACAGGAGGGAGAGTGTTGAGAAACATGATAGTCATATTAATACCTTCCTATATCATGCCTATAGAATTCACCCAAATACTTATATTATGCTCATTTTATTAAAGTAATAATAATGGATGGGAAAATATATTAAAATTTTTAGAACTTTGAATACTAAAAGAGAAATTGGCAACAAAGTTTAAAGAAGCATGTAAAATAATTTATTAACTTGAAAGTTATTTTTTCTTACTTTTTTCCTTTATGTTTCACTTTTTTTTCTCTTCCATTTTCTCTCTCAGTTTCCTAATAAGTCACAAACTCAACAACCACATAAATCTCGGCTTCAACAACCTTTTCAAAAAAGTCAATCTTTAGTTATCAACTTTATCCTATTATCCATTTGTCCCATTATTTATTATTTTATAGAAATATTCGATAAAGATATCAAATAATGCAAGATTTGTGAATCTAACTCCATCCAGGTTTTTTCTAAAACATAACCCTTTTTAACAAAAATGTCCATTTCTATTTCATGTATTTACATTATGAAACTAGCCATTGAGTTATTTTTGCAAGAAACAAATTAAGAGTATATTTTTATCAAAATCATACTAAAATCGATGTGGATCAAATTTCCAAAATTGGATTTTAAAAGGTCTTTTATTCAAATCACTCATATATTTTATATACCATTATCTATTAGTTTCACTTGCTTGGTTTTAGGTTTCATGTATTAGTTTTATTTCGTCATGCCGTTGGCCTGTGAGTGAAAATAGGATTTATGGTGGTTACATGATATGGTATTTAATCTTGTCAAATGAATAAAGAGATACGAGAAAAATTCAGATTTTTGTGATTTGTTTTCACCGAATCTCGAAAAGAGCATCTTCTTTAATTTTATTTTTTAAGCTTTTACTAAGACCCCTTTAAAAACAAGAAACTCGGTTATTCGATCGTTCTTTACAATTTATTATCAGGTATAATCATTTCATTTCTTTTTTACTATGTTTGGGAAGATGGAATTTCTAATCTTATTTTTTTTTTCAAACAGATATTACTACAATGCCCTTCGTATCTTCTCACTTTAGTTAAGTCCAATCTAGCGCATCGAAGGGACTCAAAATGACCGTAATTAGATTTTGAAATTCATGTTAAAAGAGGTAAAAAGATGATGCATCTTCCATATTATATATATACTATACATAATATCCAACCATTAGAAACTTTGTTACGTATGAAATGAACTCGTTAAAAACATAATATCTATATTAAACTCGAATCCTATAAGCTAAGCTTTTGGGGAGTGAATTGGTCATTTTAATATGGTATCTAGAGCTTGGTTTCTGGTAGGAGGTCCCGGTTCGACGATTTTTCTCTCGCAATTTATTCCATATTTATTTATTTGTGTTAAACGATCAACTCTCCTATGAATTTTCTCTCACGACGCTTCCATCTCATATAACTCATCCCACGCCTGCACTTGACATAGTCAAACAAACCAAAACCAATTTTTTTCTTTTTTTTTCTCAAAATTTTCTTTTCACAGAAGTCGCATAGCAGGCCTGGCCTTCGAGTCGGATATAAGCCAATTCAGGTCACAAATCATAACTCTAAACAAACAAAATAAAATTTGACTCATTTACCAAATCATTGACAAAGGAACTCGAATTAGATTATCTTATTATACAAGTTCTTGATATTTCTTTCTTTTCCGAAAATAATATTGATTCCATCACAATTTCCTTTCCATGCGAGAAATCGTAGAGGCGTATCAGGAGGAAAATAAAAAGAAAGTGTTCAAACAAAATATGTGAGAGGTTGCTTCGAATTAGTTATCTCGATTTCTTTCTTGTTCCCCTTTTCGAGGTGATTAGATTTTTTATTTTTTATTTTTTGGTTAATTTTTACTGATTTATTTATTTATTTATTTATTTTAGTTTTGATTCCACGTAATCGCATATTTCTTGTAAAAGCTATAAATATCGTGGAACTTAACCATATTATTTTTATGTTTCTCAAGTAGTACTATTAAGAATATGTTTGGTTCTTGAAAATTTTGTGAGAAAAATGTAAATCTAAAGAAAATAAAAGAAGGTTAAGAAAATTAAAATTAATAAGTTATTTTTATTTATTAGTTAAAACTTATTAATTTAAATATGCATCAATTTCTAATTTATTTTGAATATAGTATATATATATATATATATATATATATATATATATATATATATATATATATATATATATATATATATATTCTGCATTTTCTATGAACAACCATTCATTGTAGAAAAAATAATTTTTCTTTAACACTTTTTTCTCCTTGATTACTTTTGAGAGAGAAACATCACTTATGGGTCTACTTTGCATCCTATCATAAGATATGTTATTATTTTTATTTATTTCCCTTTATATTGCGCCATAATGTTCTATTTTTTATAAATTTATTCTCACTGTACTAAGCCTAGAAGCCTAAATTGAGAGCTCTTAGTCACTTAAAATATAGATAAACTCGAATTAAACTTAAAATGGTGATTTGATTAAAGGAATCCGCTTAAAAGGGACAACTAGAGAAAAAAAAATTACAAATATAAACGCTTTGTTAAAAAACCCAAAGAGAAAGATAAAATGTTTTCATTTCGCCAAGTTTACTCCTTCTAACCACCTATAGTTTGCTTTTATTTTCCTCCAACTTTTCATTTCCCGTGTCCTTACGCGAGCTCTTCTTATTATTCCAACTCTTTCCCCGTTTATGTATATCTCAACTCTTCGTGTTGTAACTTGATGATAGTTAAGTCTAAAATAAATAGCTACTAATGTAAGAATCTTCGACTTAACCTAATCTTTAATTTGTAATCTAACGATAGTTAAGTCGTACAAAAATAATCCACGTATTTAAGAACCTTAGTTTAACCTCCTTCAAGTTATAACTTAAAAATAGTTAAGTCTAGACTAAATAGTTAATGATAAAAGAACTTTGATTTAACTCCTTCAAGTTGTGTAAATTCAAATGATAAGCTAAGCCCAAATAAAATAGTCGCTGATTTAAGAACCTGGTTTAAACCCCTTTCTGCTATAACTTAATGGTAGTTGTTTGGATTAAATAGCTACCGATAAAATAACCTTGACTTCTGACCTCTTTCAAGTTGTAACTAAATGATAGTTAAGTCCAGCACTAAATAACTACTCGATTTAGGAACCTTAGCTTAACCCTTCAAGTTATAACTTAATAAGAAGGTCTAGACAAAAAATAACTATCGATAAAAGAACATTGACTTAATCCTCAATTAAGTTGTCATCGACGATAGTTAAGTCCACAAATAACTACTTATCTAAGAACCTTGACTTAACTCCCTTTAGGTTTCAAGGACACAACCTTCTAACAAAGATCCTTTTCTTCAAACATCAACGACTCTCTTTTCAAAATTTCCATGAGCCCCTTGTAATTCCAACAACAACTTTGTTACAAACCATCGAACTTCCTTCGTGTTCACTCCTCCCTTACTTTCAATCTCAATTGTCTATTCACTTCCATTACTTGGTGGGTCTCTTACCTTCAATGAGAAATGCCTACTCGTGGATCCCAAGAGGCGTTGTCACAAAGTCTGATTAGGGCTTTTCTCTTGAACAAAATCCTCCCTCACAAAACCGTAATTGAATGAGGAGCTGAGGGAAGAAAATGAAGTTGGCGTGGAGAGACACCTCGAGGGGTATTTTTGTCCTAAATTGGTGTGCTTTTGAAGGTTATCAAAGTAAGAGGTTATATTTGCAATTTTTTTTATTTGTCCCTTTAAATGGGGAATAAATTGACCTTCTAAAACCTAAAAATTTGAATTGACCCTTCATCAATTTTTTTATCTAATTTTGACAAAATTGTCTATCTTGTTTCGTTGCAACATGAAATAGAAAATAGCATTTTTGTTCAAAATGGGGTTATATTTCCTCAAAAATAATAATAATAATAATAATGCATATGAGATGTTAGATTCATACATTTAAGGGTATTTGATGTCTTTAATCAATAATTCAAAGAAAAAATCTCAAAAATATTCGGAAAATGACTTCTTACAAAACTAACCTTGAAAATGTCATTTGGACTCAAAAAGCCTCCTCGAATGTAAAACTTTAAATTGACCATTTTATCCCATCTCCTATATCATATTTGTTCAAAAGTGTCTTTGCATTTAAAAAAAGGTTAATTCTACAAATAACTTATGGATTTGTTCATTTTAAACTAAGTATCGCACAAATAAATAGGTGAAGTTTTTTTTCTCCCGAAATTCCTTCGACTCCATTTTTGGAAATAGAAATCGGAAATTGAAGGGGAGATAGTTGTACCATGATACCATTTCAAAGATATAAATCATAATCTCGCATGAGATGGGTTTTATTTTACATGGCAAAGCCGTAAAAATTAAAGTAAATTTCTTTACTTTAAGGGGGGGGGGGAGTAAACACTTTAGTTATATATTACTTCCCCACTGACCTCAAATCAACACAAGAAACTAAACAAGCCCTATATTTTTTTACGTAACAAGAATCATACAAGCACGCTTAATCTTGCACGACAAAGTAATCATACCATGATACCAAAATAATTTTTTTCCCTTTTTATATTCCTTCTTCTCACACCATCTTCTAATCTATTTGAGGAAGAATATGAATCACAATATCATCTAGGTGTAATAGACATCAAAATCTTTACCATCGGATTCATATGAGAAAACTTCTTTTTTTTCCATTCTAAAGATACAATAATTAAGGAAAATGAAATGAATTTTGTCATTCTTATCCTCTATTCCATGTTCCAAACTAGAGTTGTAATCAATCAGTATGACTGATATAGAGCAGCTCGAACTCGATTAAAAACTCGGCCGTAACTCAATCGAGCTTTTTTCCAAATGTTCGAAACTCAACTCGAGCAAAGCTCAATTCAATTAAAAATTAATAAATAAAATATACTCAAACTCGACTGGATCAACTCCGAGTCGACCAGTATTCAACTAATAAAGCTCAAGTAGCTTGACTCGCTTATACCCCTTATTCCAAACGCAATCCTTAACAAATGAAACTCCAAATGCATCCTAAGGATGTTCACCGACTTATTCATGAAAACTTTGAGTAAATATCAAGAGTTAGATTTAAATGCCAGAAAATGTGATGCAATATATCCAACAAACTCCTACACTATATGGTTTTCATTTCAATGTCCTGTTTTGCATTATCTCGCGAACCATTTCCTTACAACATCATTACAAATCAAACAATTTTTCTCGCTTGTGAACTACTAGACTTAAGGAATTAATGGATCAATTCCACGCATTACCCTTAAGAACCGATGATAACGGTGCCATAAACTTTGGCTTATTCCACTTGGCGGAATCTACAAATAAAAAGAGAGAAGAGTTAACGCTTAATTATTTAAAGCTTTGTTTAGAAGAGGGAGATGATGATATGCCCATCAAAAATCAACAAAGGAGAGACGCGCCGTTGTCCTCGGCCGTGAGATTCAGATCATTGAAGCCGCCTTGAGCCCCAAATGGGGAGTCATGTGAGAAACGCGGGCAAGCTTTTCACAATCTTATTGCGCGATGTTTTATTTGTGCAGGGACGATTCAAACAAAGTAAAGCGGATTCTACTACCAAGATATCATATTATGATCATCAATATAAGCAAGAACCGGAATGGCAGATATTCTAGTCATTATATTATCAAATTTATAGATTTTATAATGATTTATCAAGTGTTATATTAATACGGATATCGTTTACTTTATGGTTTTTAGCAATCGTGATCCCTTATTCTAAGGGATTTAGTCAATTTACTAATTGTTTATCGTAAACACCGCAAAGTGATAATGCGGTTCATCAACTCCAATTTTATAGTTTCTATTTCCATAGCACCTGGCTTTTATAAGAATGTCTCTTAAGATAAATCTCTACTAGCTCTATCGGTGAACTTGAAAAGTATTAGAAAGGAAAATGTTAACAAAATGATTTTATCATGTGAAATCAGCCCATTGCGGAAATTTTTAGGACACTCCTACTTTCTTGATGCTTGGGTCTCGATACTATAAGCCTTGCATCTGCCCCCAAGCTTTTTGGCAAATCCTCTTAAAATTTGTCTTACAGATATGATCGTCAAGCTTCAATGTACTTTGTATAGCTGAAACTGCCAAGTCCATTCGCCGTGGCTAAATGGCAAAGCCTATTGACCCACTTTTATTTGAGCTCACTTTCTGCTAGCCTAACTCGCATTCTAGCTGCAGTCACATATCAAAAGGACCTGACATTAAAAATTAAAAATAAATAATAATGTAATTTTAAAATTTATATTTTGTAAAATAAAATTTATGTTAAAATAATACTTACAATTTATCATATGTTCTTAAAAGACTATTTAAAAATAAATTATTTTAGTTATATTTTATTTTTATTTTTAAATTATTTGTCATACTAATACTATTTTATTTTATAAAAATAATTATTTAATAACTATTATTTTGTCTATAAACAACTATTTTTTATAAATAAAACTAATATTACACAATTAGAAAATATTACGCAGCTATTAAAAAATTATAATAAAAATGGGCCAAACGGGGCTGCAGACCAACCCATTTCAAGCCTATTCCCACTCTACTTTAAAGACTTTATGTATATTTTAGCTCGATGTCATCATGTTTTTCTTTTCATTTGACATGCATGCATGAAAATTGTTTCAAATGGAATATTGGTAAGTAGTAGAGCGTAAGAAGCAAAATAAAGAGCTTGAAATATATAATCGTAGTGGATTAAAAAGAAAGATACCATGCTTCGTGTTTCGTATAAAGTAAAGAAGTAGAGGTGCTCAACTACTCGCTTTATTTTTAAAATGTAAAATCTAGTCACCAACTATACTTGCTTTGACAAGAACAAACAAAAAAGTTCTGGAGTTGCATTATTAATGACTACCTCTCCTAAAAGTTCGCTTGTAGAATTCTGAGTTTAATACTTAACATCATGCCTTTAACATGCATTTTTTCAAAAACGTATTAAATTGATATATTTAAAAAAGTATTATTTCAGACAAAGTCATATATTAATAAGGGAAAAAGAAAGATATCATGCTTCGTGTGTTTGGTATAGCAGATGAGTTGCCAAAGCATGAGGTGAGATATGTCGTTGTTTGGTCACACTGTGATTAAGCGCAACATTTGCAAGTCCACCGGGCAACCTTTGCTACGATCTAGATAAACCTCGACGCTTCATTTTTAAGCACAATAAGGTGCTACCTCGCTCAAACATTATTATGTGTCGGTAAGTGAGCCAAATTTCATCACATGAAGCATAGGATCGGAAAGGGTATAAAATAGAAATATTCGCTAAAAGACATCGAATAACTCCTAAATTTTTGAATCTAACTCGATGGGATATGATCCCATGTTGGTTCCACATAAAAGCGTAGAGTTGGGTATTTAAGTCGAGAGGTCTTCACCCATCAAGCCAGTTTTTTGAATCGGGCTCCTACTGGGTTTAGGTACCTATCATTGGTGCTTTCATTAAGAGCCATGAATGTAAACGCTACCTCGAAAGAGGACTGCCTAGTGCCTGAGAGAGGGTCCGAAGTGAAAGCTATCCAAAGTATGAGCCGTCCACAAGTCGTTTCAGGCAATGATAGATCCTACATCTGCCCGCATGAAAGTGTGAAGTGGTAGTTAGGCTTGAGAAGTTCTCTCACTTTTCACGTTGTGTCCTTTGAGTTAGGCTCTATTGGCTGAAAATTTTCATGTGTGTTTTCTTGAAAATATCCTTTTGACAAAATGTCCCCTTTTATTTCAAGTATTTATATCAGTTTTTGAAAAGAAGGTTTGTTTTTGCAAGAAAATAAGGACATTTTGTTAAAATCGAGCCAAAATTTGATAAAGGATCATATTTCAAAATTGATTTTCAAAAGGTCATTTAATCAAATCAATTTATAAATAAAGCCTGAGCGATCTAGTACCCTAAGTCATTCACAATTCAAACAGACATGATCAAAAGTTTGTTATGTTTATACGGTTATAAGGGTCTAAAAATGTATCCTAAATACCTTTTTTTTTTTATGGATAAATAACAAAGTATATTAAAACCACCAAAAAGAACCCTGGGAGAACCCAAAGTATACATGAAATACAATAGGGCCTCAACGAAGGTGGAAAGAAAACAACTAACCACCTGCATACAAGACACCAAAAAGTTCATTAATAGCCCATCCAAACCAAAAAAATCAATCAATGACCTTGGTCTCTCCGCACAATACATATTGACCCAACACCAGAGGTTACTAAGAAAAGTAGACTTCATCCTGTTGATTGAGTCATCCAATTTCTCAAACGTAATTTTGCTTTCCTGCCATAGAGTCCAAAATACGTAGGGGGCAACCATCCACGCCAGCGCGCTTCCAATTGACGAACCTTGCCAAGAAAGAAGGGTCTCTTTCACAAAGAGAGGAAACATCCAATTGACACCAATGGCTAAAAGCAAATCCCATAGAATTTTAGCCTTTGAACAATGGAATGGTAGATATTCTAGTCATTATATTATCAAATTTATAGATTTTATAATCATTTATCATGTTAAAGAACTGAATTTAGAGATATTCAGTCATTATATTATCAAATTTATAGATTTTATAATCATTTATCATGTTATATTAACATGGATATTGTTTCAATCTTTATGGTTTTTAGCAATTGTATCCCCTGTTCTAAGGGGATTTAGTCAATTTACCAATTGTTTATCGTAACATCGCAAAGTGATACGTGTTCATCAAACTCGACTCTATAGTTTTCATTTCCATAAAGCACCCGCTTTATATAGAAGGAATGTTCCTTAAGATACAACTCTCACTGCCTCTATCGAGAACTTGAAAAGTATTAGGGAAAGGAAAATGTTAACAAAATGATTTTATCATGAAATACCTAATAAATGACTTTTAGACACTCCTACTTTCTTGATGCTTTGGTCTCTGGAGCAGATTATGCCTATCTCGTCTCAAGCTTTTTAAGGCAAATCCTTCTAAAATTTGTTCATCAGACATGATCAAGTCAGTTTGGGTGTAATTTTTTAAATATAGCTGAAACGGGCCAAGTCCATCTCTGCCAGGGCTAAAATGGGCAAAAAGCCCATTAGACCTAATTTTTATTCGAGCCCACTTTTACTAGCCCAACTCGATTCTATGTGTCACATATCTAGCCAGACTTGACATTAAAAAATTTAAAAAATAAATAAATAATAATTTTAAAAGACCTTTATATTTTGTAAAATAAAATTTATGTTAAAATACTACTAATTTATTGTTATGTTCTTAAAAGACTATTTAAAATAAATTATTTTGCTATATTTATTTTTTTTTAAATTATTTGTCATACTAATACTATTTAATTTTATAAAAAATAATTATTTAATAACTATTAATTTGTCATAAACAACTATTTTTTATAATATAAAACTAATATTATTAACAATTAGAAAATATTACGCAGTCATATTAAAAATAATAAATGGGGCTGTTGTTAACCCTACTCAAGCCCTAATATGCTACTTGACCTATTTTAGTCAGGCCAATAGGCCTTAGTTTTATTCACATCATTTTCTCAGCCCGACTTCAAAAATGCAAAGCAAAGTGGGTTGAGCCCCATATTCCCACCTCATTTCTTTTTTAAAAGACTCATGTATATTTTAGCCCGATGTCATCATGTTTTTCTTTCACTGACATGGATGTGCATGAAATTGTTCTCAATGGAATATCAGGCAGTAAGATGTAAGAAGTAAAATAAAGAGTCGAAATATATAATCGTAAGGATTAGAAAAAGAAAGATACCATGCTCGTGTGTTTGCATAAAGCAGCAAACAGAGGTGTCAACTACATGATTTTTAAAATGTATAATCTTAGTCACCAACTACGCTTTGACAAGAACACACTAGTTTGAGCATTAAATTGACTACCTTCCTAAAAGTTCAAGCTTGTAGAATTTATTAATACGAACATCATGCCTTTAACATGCATTATCATTGTGGTGCTTAATGTTATCAATGTACCAAGGCTCGAGGATCGTGGTATTTTGTTCATCATCCGGATTGATTCTCTCTCACAAACAATACTTACTAACCATTTAACGAGGGTGATAAACTCATGATGTAAATAAAAACATTTGACATTTTGGGTCGGTGGGACCCAAAGTTAAATTTTTAAAAGATAAGGCTAATCGCCATTCATTTAAATATTTCTGTGCTTAATTGGGGTCATCCACATGATGTATGTGTTTATTCCTTTTATGCTCTTTTTAATAATAGCCTGTATAGTTATTAGACAACTATTAGTAATTATTTGAGGCTTATGGCTCCTCTAGGTTACACTAGTTCTATAAAATTTATTATATTTCCTTCACCAGCCAGTTAACGCTATATTTCCATAAATTGTTTAGATGATAATGTGGAGTGTAAAGTAAAAGATGCGCTTATACCATTAAGTGAAGTTGTTATGCATTTTGTCTTCCTTGTTGGAATTGAATTTTATCACGTGCAAGCATGATTTTGTAGATTGCTTAGCTTTTATTTGTACAGATACATAGTTTGGCTCATTGATTAGTGTTGATTGATTTAGTAAGTAACAAACCAAATTTGTGCAAAATCAGATGTAGCTCTATGGTTAATTTCTTAGTAAAAGAAGTATGATTATTAATCATGTGGGGTCCACACCCTTCGTGACCACCTCATGGGTACCCTTCAGGTGGGTCCCACTCACAGGAATATCATGCCCTCCCCTAGGCATTTTCTTTCATTCCGTGACTCGAACCCAGACTGTGGGCGAGGTCCAATGGGAGCACCGACCGAGTTACTAGCCTGCTGGTAGTGTGCAGATGCTCCCCATCGACCTTAAGCCCTCGGGTTCCGGGTTCGAGTCTCTACTGAGGCCAAAGAAAATGCCTGGTGGGAGGTATGATATTCCCGTGAGCTGGGATCGACTGAAGAAGATTAGGTGGTCATTTAAGGGTGTGGACCCACAATAAAAAGGCTCTTTATTGTGAGGACTCCCCACCCTTCGTGACCACCTCATGGGTACCCTTCGTGGAAGCTCACCATAGGATATCCTCATTCCCATCGAGTTCCTTCGCTCCCTGCAGAGATTCGAACCTGTGACCTGTGGTCTTTAAATTCAATGGGAAGCATCTCCGTACCAACCGAGCTAGTATACATGTTGAAGGATCCCGACCGATTAACCTCATGAATTCGAGGGACCCTCCCTGACTCCAACAGATATAGAAACTTTTCCTTAAAACCATAAATTAAAACTGTGGAGCGAACCCTTTACAATTCTTCACATATCTTTTAAAATAATGCGGTTTAAGTGCTAAAAAAATTTCTTTTTCTTTTTCTTTCCAACACTTAGGATTTTTTCGTAGCACCGCGAGTTTCCTTTTTTCGGATTCTCCTAAATTTACAAAACTCGATGAAAACATTTAAAACACTTCTAAACTTCAATTCACTGGCCCCCATATTAGGACTCCTCGTCCACAACTCAATCAACCCAATATATATACCATATACCTTTATTCATTTCAATCATCAAAACATTTAAAACTTCTTCAATTCCATGCACATTTGTATCAAAAAATTGGCTTGAGTCGACTGCCGACGCCTGGCATCTATTTCAAAATATATCCATATATGCATAGATGCATGGAAAATTATTCGACATATAAATACGTAATCATTTATACAACGTGAATTACATGCGTCGCCTTCTCACTTTCGCCGACTCCATCGCGCAGAGGGTACTCTACCCAGCCACCGTCTCGTCCCGAAAATATTTTTAAACATATGGAAAAGAATGAGCTTAAAGGAGCCCAGCGAGTGTACATTTTCATTTAGATAACATTTCCAAAGATATACCAAAATAATACATACTTATACAATTAAAATCCATTTATACATTAAAACATTTATGCCTTAAACTTTCTTCAATAAATACTTATACCATTAAAATCAATTTATGCTTTTAAACATTTATGCCTTAAACTTTATTTCAATAAAATACTATATTTAAAACCATTGTGTTTTAAGATTATGTTTAAACTTTTATTTTAATAAAATACTATGTATTTAAACCATTTATGCTTTGCTACTTATGCCCTTTTAAACTTCTCTTTCAATAAATACTTATACATTTAAAACCATTTATGCCTTAAACATTCGTATCGTAAACTTTCTTTTCTTTATTTCTTTCTTCATTCTTTCGATGGAACCCAGGAATAAACACACGAACGGGGCTTCCTCGGCATCGACTGAGGGATGGGCCACATTCCAATCATAACCACTACGCTCGCTGAGAAACTCACGCTTGCATAGTGGTTCCACTACAAGATTTTATCACGTGTAAGATATTACTCTCTGTACACCTATTTCCTCCCTCGCTTAGTAACCTATAACTTTTACCCTCTAAATCCTACACGCTTAAAGTACTTCTACGATATCACTATAACAAATTTCTCATAGAGGGTTTAGGTACCATCGCAAACATTTCTTCAAATACATTTGTAAACACATTTAAACTTTTACTTGATCATTAAAACACATATGCATTCTTTACACATCTTAAAACTTTCTTATAATATTTCAACATATGCATACATATTTAATACACATATAAATATATGCATTGATGCAAGATAAAACAATGCAATATAAAACATTTCCATATGCCTAACATTTACATAAAATTTACATTAAACTTTCAGTTTAACATTAAAACCATTCAATTTTTAAAAACTAAATTAAAATATCATTTTCACTCACAGTTCACCGCTCAATCCCGCTGCTTCCCCGTTGAGTTCCGCTCCCGTCCGGGGATACAGTCCTTTCACCTTTTCCAAGAAAATCACAATTACACACAACTATAATTTCCATTTAATCCACCATAAACACTCATTCCTACATTTTATTCTCAGAATCATTTATTTAGAATCGAATCAATCCAATCTGATCATCCAAACTAAAGTTATGGCATTTTCATGCCAACTAGTCATTTTACCGATTTTTCTAGTAACAGTTTGTGGCTATCTATTTTTCCAAGGTCTTGACTTCATATTTTGACACTATGTCCTTATACTCATTTAAAGCTAAGGTGCTATGGTTCTATTCCAATTGGAATCACCCACCAGTGTTCGAAACTCACTTTTTACATCCAAATAACCGGGCTAATCTATGTTCAAAAAACTGAACCAGAATTCTGGCTTGGGTACATGGTCCTACTTTTGAGGAATATTTAGGTTACTTAGGATCCGAATTTGGCGATACATTCTTCTTAAGTTTTGTTCTCCTCTTAAGTCTATTTTACGTAGCCACTTAAATCACTCAAATCGGATCAAAATTGGAGCAAGTTGGAGGCCAAAATACCAAAACTGGTCAAAACAGAAAACAGACATTTCCTGTACCGAGACTGCTGCCCAAAATTGACCAAAATGTGTTTCTCTTCCATTTTTTTCTTTCACTCTAAACACTTAAATCTGATGCATTATACCCATTTCAACATAACACACACAATTCACTATCAAACCCTAACCCTTACTCACTTGATTTTGTCAAAACCCTAACTCTAAACCATGGCTTTCACTGCTGATATTAAATTCAGCACCATTAAACCTTAAATACCATAAATTTAACATCCATACCAGAATTTAAGACATTAAACATGGAAAACATCAAAACCCTAACTTTCCCACCATGAAAACTTACTTGTTTCTTGAGTTTCTTCGTTCTCTCCTTGATTACCACTTGAAGATCACTTGAAAGCTGAAAAACAGAAACTCACCTCCCCAACTGATTTCCTCTTTCTCTTCCTCTTTCTCCTTTCTTCCCTTTCTTTCTCTTTCTCCTTTCTTTCCTCTCCTATACGTGATCCCCTCTTACACTTAAATCCCCAAATTTTAGACTTAAAATATTATTCCAAAAGTGCCCTCATAACAAAATATCATTGGTTGGTTTAAAGTGAATTACTCTTTATCCAAGCTCATTTGGTCCATCTATGAGATCACAAGTTTATTACCTATTATTTAAATCATAACCAAGCCATTAAGAAAGATTTTTGATTGGCTAGTACAATTAAATATCTCCATTATACAGATTTTATCTCGCCGCTGTTATCGTTTATATCGATTATATGTCAAAATATCGGTGGTCGCCTATATTTAAATTTGAACATAAATATTTTAACTAAATCCTTCACAGTGAATTTCAGGCTCTGAAATCACCGAAATCAGATTTAAAATCATTAAAACGACCACAATAGCAGATATTACCCTTAATTACGCTCGGATTAATTGAAACTATCCAAACGGACTCCGTTTCACTTATTTCGCTCGTTAGTCTTTATGGATTTATTCCTGCACTTTTCGTATTTTCTCGCTCAATCAAAATTTAAGCCGCCAGGCTCCAAATTTCAGTCTGGAAATCACTATTCACTTAAATCTCCCATTATCTTCTAAATACGCTCAAAGTCATAGGAACCGAAATTTTCTTAAAAATCCTTGCAACCCCTCCATCCGGATAAAAATAAGAAAAATCACTATTCATTAGGGCACCTGGCTACAATTTTCGACAATCTTCACTTCATGCCCAAATGATGTCCGTGAGCGTCTAAATTCTAATCCACCCTCATTCTATCATTAGACTCCTCAAATCAGTTCAATAACTACTATTATAACATTCAATAAGGCTGGGGTTTTACAATCACCCTCCTTATAAAAATTTCGTCCCGAAATTTAAATTCTCATGTTGCCTCTCACCGTGATTCATCCACAACACCTTTACTAAAGGAACTACTGTTTCAAAGATCCTAATCATTTCGATCACATCAATTTGTTCTGGGCCTTTCATACGTCAAATTCCTTTCTTTCAATTCAACTGTTGATCTCTTAACACATGTGCGTAATCCGTCATATACTTTCGGGGTTATTAGAAATGTAAACATGTCATGTATTCTCGCCAATTCGTGGCAACCTCAATCAAGACGCTACCTCTCCGTCATTATTTTTATAATTTCATAAAGTCCCAGAGGACTTAACTTCCCTTTCTTTCCGAATATCAACACCCTTCCCTGTGGTGATATCTCATAAATACCGGACCCCACCTAAAATTCCAAATCTCTCCTCGGGGTTATCAACATAACTTTTCACAATCTGAAGCTATCTTTAATCTATCAATGATAACTTTAACATTATCTCGTTGTAGCCTCGAACAATTTATGAACCTAAAATTTTCTCTCTCCCCTTCCTCATCCCAACATAATGGAGTCCTTACACTCTCTTCCATATAAGGCCTCATAAGGCGCCATTTCAATGCTTGCATGATAACTATTATCAGAGGGAAAACTCCATTAATGGTAATGTCTTTCCTAACTTCCTTTAAACTCTAACACAAGCCTTGAGCATAACTTCCAATGTCTCGTATGGCTCTTTTTTCGGGGATTATCATCCGTGAAGTCGTACAATCTCTTTTATATACAACTCAGCCAACTTCTCAACTAAGTCACTATTTTTCCATAGGTAGGAAATTGATTGATTTCGTCAATCTATCCACAATCACCTATATCACGTCATATCCATCATGATTCTCTCCCATTTCCACTGAGGGATCGGAAGAGACTATAAGAACCCTGCAAATCTTTGATGCTCAACCTTAACTTTTTGACAAATGAGACATTTAGAAATAAATTTAAATATCTTTCTTTATACCTCCACCTTTAGTATTCCTCAGTATGATACATTTTGGTGTTTCCCGATACATCGCATATGCATGAGCGAGCCTCTCCCATAATTTATTTCTTTAATCTTCCCACATCTAGTACACATAACCCAGGACCTATCATCACTATACCATATGCCCGTACTAAAAATCCTTAACCCGCCACTCGCCTTCCTTTTCAATTTAATCATGATCGTATCTTCGAGTCTATAGCTTCCTTTATCTTTGCCTATTGGCACAGACTCAACATGAAAATGTAGCTTAGTAAGGCCCAATATCTCGTCAACTCTAGTCTCGCACCTAAAGACCTCAATTCCATAAACATAGGAGGTACACACAACCTTAGGTGAGATATGGAACCCGTAGGCTTCCTACTAAGAGCACGGGCTACCACATTAACATTTCCCGATGGTACTCAATAAGGCACTCATAATCCTTAATGAGTTCAACCCATCTCCTCTCGTTTCATATTTAACTTTTTCTATGTGAATAAATATTACATGTTCTTGTGATTCGTAAAAATTCTACATGCAACTCCATACGCAATGCTCTATATACGTAGAGCAAAGACTATAACAACCAACTCTAGGTTATGTCTCGTGATAATTCTGCTCATGCTTTTTTCAATCATTTTAAATCATATGCTATCACATTTTCATGTTGCATTAACACACCCCTAATCTCTCGCTCTAGAAGCATCCCAATATACTCAGATATCCTTTCCTTGCCTCGACTGAATTGTAAGAACTAGTGGCTAAGGTCAAATTCCTTTTAGTTCATCGAATCTTTTTCCACACTGCCTCTTACCATACAAACTTTTCATCTTTTCCTTGTCAATTTAGTCAAAGGATCCGCTAACTTTGAAAATCCCTTTAACAACCTTCCGATAATACCTCGCTAAACTCTAGAAACTTTGTATCTCTCTGTCAGATTCGTAGGTGGTTTCCAGCTCACAATTTTTTCTCACCTTTTCGAGGATCAAATGTAAACCCCTTCAATTAAATCACATGCCTTAGAAAGGCAAATAATCGTCTAACTAACTAGAATTTACTAAGCTTGGCATACTAAGTAAATAGAATTTACTTAGATGCTCCTCATGATCTTCTATTATCGCTTAATAGACATTAAAATGTCATCAATGAATACTATAACAAACCGATCTAAATAAGGCTGAAAGATCCTATTCATAAGATCCATAAAAGCGGCTGAATATAGTTAGTCCAACTAGCATGACTAAAAACTCATATGCCTATAACGTGTTTCGTCATAGGAACATCCTCTCGACTAAATCTTAATCGATGGTAACTGAGCTTAGATCCATTTTCAAAAATACCCTGCTCCTCGTAATTGATCAAAAGATCATCAATCCGTGTAAATGGGTGTTGATTATGATTTTCACTTTATTCAACTCTCTCAGAATTTAATATAAGAATCTAAACTTTCATCATCATTTTTTTTATAAACAACTCGTGACTCCCAAGGCGAAGTACTCGCCTAACAAAACCCTTACTCACAAGCTCATCCATTTATACTTTCAATTCTTTCAATTCTTTCAACTTTTAAGGATATCATATAAGGTGCCTTAGCAATTGGTTCTGTCCTAGGTCATTTCAATCTAAAATTAATATATATATATATACTTAGAAGATCCTTCCGAAATACATCCGGAAATTATTTAATTATCGACATCTTCCATTTGATTCTGCTATTATCCTCACCTCAATAGCATAAGCTAGTACCTTTGATATAACTTTCAAGTATTTCACTAGCCCACATAACTGCCATATTATTGGTAGGTAGTATTTTCCGTGAATCCACATAAAACAACCTCTGCCTTCCTCGGGCTTATAGAAGAACCTAACCTCTTTCCTATAAAAAAATCCTCAGCATGATGTCTAGATAGTAACCACGCCTAATATAACATCAAGTCATGGATATCTACAATATCAAATCCGCTAAAAACTCCTAGTCTCCAATAATTCACTAAGGTAACAACTGTCTTTTTCCATACTTTTCCTAGGGTGGCAAAACTTACCTGTTACATATTCATCATTATGTCTTCAATTTCTTCAATTTTCTTTTCAACAATTACACACACCACTTAATGTCATTGATTCACTTTAAGCTAAATTAAACCCATGCATTTTCAATTAAATTCATCTCATTACCCTCTAGCTACGACCATGCTCTTCCGTGGATCTCCTATACCGTCATAATTTCTTGCCTCTAATTTCCTTACCCTCTCAATGGACACCGTCGGCTCACAGGGCTGATTAAATGTTGTGGCTAACATCCGGAGCCATCTCCATTTAAAGGTATCTGCCCTCCTACGAATCTCAGAGGCTGCGGGCGCCTACCAGATCGGCGGTGGGAGGAACATACGCACTCATCAACATGTTCCTCAGTGGTGGTGGTACTACTGCCCTGTGATTCTCCTGGTGGGTGGTCGGCCCCGACGACGCATTTTTCTGTGAATTCAAAATTTTAATATGTCATAATGCATATATATCGGAATCACATAAATTTATTTATTTTTTTATTTTTTTGTTTCTTGGAATCTTAAAAGAAAACATTAAAACAATCATATAAAAATAAAATTTTCAAATCTTATAACATTTTCAAACTTCGCTCGATACCATGTTGAAGGATCCCGACCTGATTAACCTCATGAACCCGAGGGACCTCCTGCACTCCAACAGATATAGAAACTTTCCTTAAACCATAAATTGCAATCCGTGGAGCGAACCCCTACAATTCTTCACATATCTTTTTTAAAAATAATGCGGAAGCTAAGTGCTAAAAAAATTTCTTTTTTTCTTTTTCTTTCCAACACTTAGATTTTTTCAGAAAATCGGCCGTAGTTTCCTCTTTTTTTTTCTGACTTTCCTTAAATTTACAAAACCTGATGAAAACATTTAAACACTTCTAAACTTCCTAATTCATCAACTTCCATATTAGGACCTCGTCCACAACTCAATCAACCCAATATATATACTCATACCTTTATTCATTTCAATCATCAAAACATTTAAACTTTTCAATCTATGCAATATTTGTATCAAAAATTTGGGTTGAGTCTGGACTTAAGCCGACGCCTAAGTAATTCATTTTCAAAATATATCCATATATGCATAGATGCATGGAAAATTATTCGACATATAAAATATGCAACTATTTATACAATACCACATGCGCCGTCTTCGATGGCCTGACTCATCACAAGCAGAGGGAAATTTTTAACGGCCAATTGCCTCTAAGTCCCGAAAATATTTTTTGGAAACATATGGAAAAGAATGAGCTTAAAGGAGCCCAGTGAGTGTACATTTTCATTTAGATAACATTTCCAAGATATACCAAAATAATACATACTTATACAATTAAAATCCATTTATAAGCATTAAACATTTATGCCTTAAACTTTCTTCAATAAATACTTATACCATTAAAATCAATTTATGCTTAAAACATTTATGCCTTAAACTTTCTTATTTCAATAAAATACTTATGTGCATTTAAAACTATTTATGCTTAAGCATTTATGCCTTAAACTTTATTTTCAATAAATACTTATGCATTTAAAACTATTTATGCTTTAAGCATTTATGCCTTAAACTTTCTTCAATAAATACTTACATTTAAAATCCATTTTATGCCTTAAACATTCACACCGTGAACTTTCTTTCTTTTATTTTCTTCATTCTTCTGATGGAACCTGTGGAATAAACACACCGAACGTCTGCACTGACGGTGAGGGACAATATTCCGGGCCATAAATCACTACGCCGCGGGAGAAACTCACGCTTGCATAGGGTTCCAGTCATAGTACTTATCACGTGTAAGGATATTACTCTAGACACCTATTCCCTCAGTTAGTAACCTATAACTTTACCCTCTAAATCCTTACACGCTTAAAGCACTGCCGATATCACCATAATGTACTATAGAGGGCTTGTGGTAACCATCAAGAAACATTTCCCCTTCAAATACATTTGTAAACACATTTAAATCCTTTACTTGATCATTAAAACACATATGCATTCTTCTTACACATCTTAAAATCCATAATACTTTCCTTAACATATGCATATTTAATACACATATAAATATATGCATTTGATGCAAGATAAAACAATGCAATATAAAACATTTCCATATGCCTTAACATTTACATAAAAATCTACATTAAACTTTCTAGTTACATTAAAAACTATCTCACTTTTAAAAACTAAATTTCAAAATATCATTTTCACTACGCTCACCCCGTCAATCCCGCTTGCTTCCCCGTTGAGTTCCCTGCTCCGTCCGATAGCTCTTTTCACCTTTTCCAAGAAAATCACAATTACACATTAAATCATAATTTCCATTTAATCCACCATAAACACTCATTCCTACATTCTTATTCCTCTAGGAATCTATTTTACTTAGAATTGGAATCAATCCAATCGATCATCCAAACTAAAGTTATGGCATTTTCATGCCAACTAGTCATTTTACCGATTTTTCTAGTAACAGTTTGTGCTACTTCCATTTTCCTGAGGTCTTGACTTCATATTTGACACTATGTCTCATACTCATTTAAAGCTAAGGTGCTAAGGGTTCTATTCCAATTGAATCACCCACCCGGGAGCACCTAAAACTCACTTTACGTCCAAATAACCGGGCTAATCTATGTTCAAAAACTGAACCAGAATTTGGCTTGCACATGGTCCTACTTTGAGTGAATATTTAGGCCACTTAAGATCAGAATTTGGCGATACATTCTTCTTAAGTTTTGTTCTCCTTCAAGTCTATTTTACGTAGCCACTTAAATCACTCAAATCGGATCAAAATTGAGCAAGTTATGGCCAAAATACCAAAACTGGTCAAAACAGAAAACAGGACATTTCCGTACCGAGACTGCTACCAAAATTGACCAAAATGTTTCTCTTCCATTTTTTCTTTCACTCTAAACACTTAAATCTGATGCATTATAAATGATCAACATAACACACACAATTCACTATCAAACCCTAACCCTTACTCACTTGATTTTGTCAAAACCCCAACCTAAACCATGGCTTTCAATTGATATTAAATTCAGCACCATTAAACCTTAAATACCATAAATTTAACATCCATACCAGAATTTAAGACATTAAACATGGAAAACATCAAACCCTAACTTTCCCACCATGAAAACTTAATTGTTTCTTGAGTTTCTTTGGCTCCTCTCCTTGATTACCACTTGAAGATCACTTGAAAGCTTGAAAAACAAAGAAAACTCACCTCCCAACTCTGGATTTCTCCTTTCTCTCCTCTCTTTCTCCTTTCTTCCCTTCTTTTCTCTTTCCTTTCTTTCCTCTCTATACGTGATCCCCTCTTGAGCACTTAAATCCCCAAATTTTAGATTCTTAAAATATTATTCCAAAAGTGCCTCTATAACAAATATCATTGGTTGGTTTAAAGTGAATTACTCTTTATCCAAGCTTCTCATTGTCCATTCCCATGAGACCAAGTCATTTACCCATTATTTAAATCATAACTAAGCCATTAAGAAAGATTTTGATTGGCTAGTACAATTAAAATATCTCCATTATAGCGTATTTATCTCGCTACTGCTATCGCTTATATCGATTATATGTCAAAAATATTCTATGGTCGTCTATATTTAAATTTGAACATAAAATATTTTAACTAAAATCCTTCACGTTGAATTTGTACTCAAATCACCGAAATCGATTTAAAATCACAAACTCCAGAACGGGACAATAGCGTATTATTGACCCGACCACGCCTGATCACCTGAAACTATCCAAACTGACCTCGCTTTCACTTTATTTCGGGGCCGTTAGTCTTATGATTTATTCCGCATCTGTATTTTCTAGCTTCACCCCGAAAAATTTCGGGGCCAAGCAGCTCCAAATCACCGAATCACTATTCACTTAAATCTCCCATTATCTTCTAAATATCGCTCAAAAGTCATAGGAACTGAAATTTTCTTAAAAATCCCTTTGCAACCCCTCCATCCTGATAAAATAAGAAAAAATCACTATTCATTAGTGGCACCCTACATAATTTTCGACAATTTTCACTTCATGCCCAAATGATGTCCGTGAGCTGCCTCTAAATTCTAATCCACCGCTTCTATCATTAGACCTCTCTAATCATCAATAACTACTATTATAACATTCAATAAGGTCGGGTTTTACAAATCATGCATTATATGCTGTTTTTAAATTCAAATATGCAATTTCATGAGTCACATTCGTTATTTGACGATATCATGCGCTAATTTCACCTACATCAATTTGAATAATATTTATATTTCTTCTATACGTGCATGATAATCTGCTGCTCATTTTTCAACGTTATAAGATGTGTTGTTTGGAATAATTAATTTTGTGTAGACATATTAAGTAATAAATAATTTTTTTTTTGAAAGAATAAATAATATCCCCTCTCGCATCATTGTTTTAATGAGTGTCACTGATCAAAATTTTTAGTCAACTGCACTTCCGTAACATATTGTTTGACGGGTAGCATACGTGTCGGCCGTAACGCCTTCAAACCTTCATACATCGGGACAGACAAGGATAACATTAAACCACTCAAAGAGACATATGACAAAGACCCTTTACATTCATATAGCATCTTGACTAATTTTCCTTTTTTTAAGGGGTTGCATGTTTTAGTTTGCATTTCAGATATCGATATTATGAAAAAACAGCATACTGCACTCCATGACACTTCCTCTAATCTTTCCGAGTCATGCTATTATCATCCATGCCGCTACATCCGAAGGTCGTATGTCGTTCACTTTGTTTTTACCACTTCGTATTCATCTCTGAGGTTTTAGCAGATGTTTTTTTCAATCATTGATTTCTCTCCAAAATGCCTCGCCTTGTGGGTTCAACATTGTCATTTTTTAGAACTTTCGATGTGATAATTGTCCCTAGATATCTTTTAAGCACCGATATGCATTCTCTGGCTTTTCTTGAAGGTCTCTATTTCCATTATCTTTGTTTACCTTTGTTCGGGAAGTTTATGATCTCTACATCCTTGGATATTTATGAATCGCTTGGTCTCGTTTTTCATTCTATTCTCATGTGAGGATGGAAAGGACAAAAAAGTGTCAAACAATGCTTACGCTTCGAGTCCGATGATTCGAATCCAAAGGTTTTGGCGCACTCACCAAACAAAGGCGAAAGAGACTTATATCTCGACCTCCTGGAACCGCTAGATTCTAGGAAGAAACCAAAGAAAGACCTGTTGGTTTGTTTGATAAATATTTTGTAAGTGGAACAAAAAGACAACCCATGTAGAAGGATGAGCAAGTGGCCGAAGTCAACTAATGGGCATTCTAAAGCAACAGAGGCTCACGAATTTTGTTTTTTATGATTCTAATGGACGGACCACACCGATTGAAATGCGCTAGAAATATGCACATGTATGTTGTAAGTACAATATTGCCTCTGAAGGAAGTTCTGATGAGAGAAGGAAAAGGGTATCGATGTGAACATTTTGGGGAGGCCGAATCTGGGGCAATTTCTCGGATTGAGGAAGGCTCGCAACTATCTGGGTCTCTTACTAAAATTGCAGACTATGAATGCATTTGAGCCTAGGACTGGCTATAAAAGAATATATAAGAATTTCTATGAGAAAGCCCGAGCCTCAGACAGGTCTATAAAAGATCACAAACTTTGCGGGAGGAAATCCCAATGTGAGCCTCGATGAACTCGGGGTAGCCGGAGTTGTTAGCTCCATGGCTCAAGGTAGGAAGTTTTTTGGTCGTTTGTCCGTTGAAAACTTTGTTATTTCACAGGAGACTTTATCCATGATCAACCGACGGGCTTTTGATGAGACATGCAAGCAAACGATAACGCATTCCGTGAGTCAGCTCGTGACTACCAAGCTCCGACAAACAGAGAAAGAGTAAGGGTTCTTCGCCTCGAAGCGCAACCGCAGCAGGTGGTGCCAAAGCAAAGCCTCGAGAATTTGTGATAAAGAGAAAAAAATGAAACCGGCGGAAAGTAATATCGCTACTACAACAAATCGGTCAACAGGATCTCTGGGGAGAGTTCTATTCCAACTACTTCTGCCGTAAAATTGTAGGGGGACGGGCTTTAAAGTGAATGAGGATGAAGAAACAGGGAACGAGGATGAAGAAATAGGGAAAGAAGATGAAGAAGTGGAAAATATGGAAGAAGATTCTGAGGTTGAAAAAGAGAAAACATCAAGTTTCGAAGATTAAGAAACCTTATTCGGGGTGAGGTAAACCAACAAAATTTTGTTCTTCCAATAAAGAAATTACAATGGACGGACACCTGGGACAAAACATGTGCGTGAGAGACTCTTACAAACGGGCTATTGTTCGGGGAGATGCGGTTGTTGCTGGTAGTCTCAGGTTGCGGAAATGGATGACTCGATGATGTTTCTCCTATATTTCTGTGGAGTACATACTGAGAATCTCGTACGGCGTAAAACGGTCCATGGCGTAATCGATGCCGCGAGGATCAAGCAGACAGCTTCGGCACCTGCCAATGAGAGGTATTTCACCAATGACCGCCGGTATTTGATCCGGGCGATGTTAAACAAACAAAGGTCATGGATACATATCCCAAGGACACCTCGGGGATATCAGCACAGAAGACGAATGCAAACAATGATAAGATTGACCGGGCAAGGGCAGAGGAGAGGAGAAGGAGAAGATTGCCATTAGAATATTATTGTAGAAGCTTGTATTGGCCAGAGAGAGGTGCTTTCTTTTGTCTCTCAACCAATACCATGGGCCTTGGAAGCGGAGTTTGTCAATCTTGTAAAATGAAGAAACTCGTGAAGACAAGGAAATTTTTAAAGTGAACAAGTCCACATTAACTTTTAACCTCACAAAGGAGCCGAAATATTCTGTTAAAGATTTTGTCTACCTCCGCCCTATTATTTGTGTTCATGGCAGCCATGGATACCTCAAAGAGTAGGAAGAATGCGAGGCTTAAACATTTGTTGTTTCCCATTTACCGGAGATCGAATTATCCAAGTCGTATGTCGGGCCGACCCTGAATCTACCAAGGTTAAAGTGAGGAGATTTTTCAGACCAGATGACATTTCACCAGAGAAGGCACACCTTTCTGATGTTCGAGAGGTAAGAACATATTTTTTGTCTTTGCAAGGAACTCCTATTTCAAGAATCATAGGTGTTGCTTCCTCTATGTATGGAACAACATGCATGTAATATGTTTTCAAGCACCCCGAGAAGATTTGTTATTTATATTTGCCGCTTTCATGGAATGGCCACATGAAAGCCACTCTTAAATAGGTCAAGCCAAATGCTTGAATATCTAAACTACAAGTCAAAATTGGTATCATAGAAGTTTCGAGAAATCAAATTTAAGATTTTCTAATATAAGCATTGAACTTTTGTGCACTCGCGATATCCACTGAAATTCTTTTGCGTTTCCTTTCGAAATTATTTCGTATGTGTCACAAGATTACCTGCAGAAGCATGGAACTTTTGTGCACTTTCATGATATCCATCGGTGGAAATTCTTTATGTTTCCTTTCTCGAAATTATTTTATGTGTCACAAGATTACTCCGTAATTGAAATTTCAGTTTACTACAAGACACAAATAGTCATCAGACTTCTCATGGCAATAGAAGGAAAATGCGCGGTTAGAAAGAAGCTTGATCTTCCGCTTATAATGCCCTCGCTGAATTTCAAAGATATTTTCTTCCTGGTCAAAGTCAATATGATCCCGACAAAGAGCTATTAAAAGGTAACTTTTCTTTATCCCATGCCATGATACATGTTAATTTATCCAATAATTGATCAATGAATTCCACCATTTAAATGATCTATTTTATTATTATGGTCTACTTAATATTCTTTCATTTTTGCTTTTGAAAATTATTGAATAGCTTTTTTCTCATGACTATAATCATTTTGTGAACACTTGCCATTGCCTCAAATTAAGCTCTTCCGAAAAACAGACGTCATTAAACAAAATGGATATAGACGAGGAGAACGTGATAAGAGCCCCTAGCCACCTAGATGTATCTGGCCGGTTGTGGTGGCTTATCTAAGGCTTACGAGTCGGTAACTTCCTTTTTTATTACAACATATTCCATAAGTCTAGAAACATTGTTATGTTAGCTTGGTAGGGACTCGAGGGCTTCAGGGAGGCTTCTGTGTTCAATTCCCTTATTGGTATATATATAAATGTTGTGGTTGAAATCTTAAGAGCTTAAGCTTTTAGAGAAATTGGTAATGTAACAAATTAAAGGTCATCTTTCTTATCCAATGACGACATTCCCATTTCCTGTATATTAACTAGGTGTTTCTGGCCGACCAAGCGGCAATCTAAAATGAAGAATTACGCAGGAGAAGCGATCACCTGAATCATTCGTACTCTCTGACTTTCATCAATGATTGTAATGTTATCCTTAGGTGAGTTGTTGCTTTCACAGGAAATTTTTAAAAAAAAACTACACTTGTTTTTCTTTTTCCTTATTTGTTTCGTCATTTTTTGTATTTAATCATGAGAGACATTTTTCCCTTTTGATCGTGCTAATTTATTGAATTATCTATTTTCTCATTGCTAAGCAAACTATTAGTGGCTTGTTTAAATGTGAGCTATTATGTTGGCATGCGGATGAAGATGACTGCGGTTTCCACGCCTAAGGCTGCTCAGCTTAGCTGAAAACTTGATAAAAAGGACATACATAATTTGCCCCGCCCGGACAAGTGGATTTCATCATCGAGGGCCTCCATGTCGTACAAGGAGCTTCAGACCTTCTTCTTACTTACATACCTACTGCGGAGCAATTTTAGTAAAGCCGGCTCGTCGTGCGTGGCTTCTCCGGAATGAACGTATAACCAGTGGCAAGTGGAGTAAGACGCAATGTGAGATGAGATCTAGTTTTATCCTTTATTGACATTACTGGCCTAGGTTTTTCCTCCAGAGAATGTGAGAAAACTTCTTTAACATTCAACAAAGTAAACATTCCGTTTAACCGTAGCTTCACTCCCGAAATGGGCTATCGTACATGGATTTTCTTCTCGTTTCATCTCTAATTTGAATGCCCACGCATCACGCAGCCTTCTCCATTATCGCCATTACATTTTAAATATATCTCGGTGATAATTTTGTCGAATTAGCAAAGTCGTAACTAGTAGGAAACTATGATAGGTCTCTCATGGATTTCGACGCAAAACCAGAAAAGCAAATTTATGTTCGAGATTGCCGCTTTCTCAATGTTATTAAATGAGATTTATGGTCATCACCGATAATGATGAAAAAATCTTCCTAGCTTGTTAACACTTATTTTTCCATTTTAGGTGAGATTTGGCGTGTTAGAAGTCGAGCTTATGGGATCCCCCAATCGCCGATCGCAGCTTTCATATGGGCAAAGATCTCCCGAGGAACACTTTAATGGCCTCGAGCTAATGCATGTTTTCGCAGGGGCCGACCTTAAGGTGAATAACTATGGCCGGTCCATAGTACTCGCAAATGGCGGGCCTTTCCGCGCTCATAACCGTCAAGGATGCGATTAGATCTCCCAAACATTGGCAATGGAGGTATGAATTAATTGTAGAGGTGGGGGTTTCTTCACAATTCTTCGTACAAGTTTCAATCTTTTCGCACCCTAATCCTTTTGTCATACCCGACCAAGCTCTTGCATAACTTTGAACAAGCATCTAACCGAAGCTTCATCTTGGTACTGAAGAAAGTTCTCGAGGAGATATGTCAATTTAACCGATCATATCTCCAAGAAATGAAACTGTTGAATCTCATCCGATGCCAAGAAGTTCCAAACGCCTGTGCGCCGGACAAGTATGAGATAAAAATGGAAAGGTACCCTTCAAATATTAATGTCAATCAAAAGAATTTGCTTTTGATTTGAATGTCTTCTAATGAACTATCGCCCATTATTGGTTGTTTAAAATTTTACTCCTCTTTTATATTTCACAGTCCTTCTCTCCCCTCGTAGACGCGACAAGAAAACTCTTACCTTTCGCCGATAAACACAAATCAAAAGGCATATCTGGAAAGGAGTACCGGGAAGGCCGGATCAGCGCATTTTCCTACCTCTATTACAAATCCTCAACCAATGGTAAGGTTGAATGTAAGCCACCCAAACCGTGACGTGATTCTTTCTTGCTTCGTGAATGTGCTCGCACCAAGTAAGTCTCATTCGCCGTTGTTTCTTTTTCATCCGTTTTGCTCTGTGAAGCATAATATTCATATTAAATCCAAATCCATGTCGATTTTTTAAGAGAGTTTGTTTGGTTAATGTGGTATTAGAGCTTGATTTGGAATGAGGCAATGGGTCTCGAATCCTTCCTTACAAATTTGAATATTTTATCCTCATTTCTTGATTTGAAAATCTATAACGACTCCGACTTCTCCACATGTGCGGGTATAGCCCGCATGCACGTGAGGGAGGATGTGAAGCCATGATATTCATATTAAATCCAAACTTAAGCAAACTTGAACTTTTAGGTTAACAGCTTATATTAGTAAGGAATAGCGAATATCATCGTATAAGAAGGTACAAATTCCTATCAAGAGTTAGACCGTGTGTAAACTATAACCATCAAGTTATTTCGAAAAGAGTTTCTTACCAATATATAGGGGTAGCGTAGTTTGATATACATTCACACCACACTCGAACCCAACACAGTTTTTGAGTGTAATCGCATTTAAGTTAAATTTGTATCAACTTGCAAAACTCCATTTGATAATTGGCTCAATCTACGTCACAAGAATTTGATTTGAATTAACATGCTTATAATCTTGGAGATATAATCCATATTTGACTGCTTAAAATTTTTATTTTGAATAAATAGGGACGATCTAGTCATAAACATGTCAGTGTTGGATCGATGATCTATATTTACTCTAATCAGACACCTTATCGACTTAATTATTGAATAACACATTATTATAAAATCATAAAATAAATATTCTAACTTTTTTGGTTATAATTTTTAGTTCCAAGTCCAAGTAGTCCTAATAAGTATTAGCATATCTCGAATTTATAATAAGTCTTAACTACTATAACAAGAAGAAAAATATTGTCATAATAATGGCAATGTGTTATGTTCAAAACTTAACTTTCAATTTAATGATCATCCTTTATTAAATATATATTATTCAAGAACATCTTCATTTATTAATTATAACAATAATTACATAGAAGCTTCACTTCAATGCATGTTTTCAAATAACATAGTTTTGATTTTTCACCATAGAAGACTATCTCTTCCTTTATTTTCTAACAAATAATATTAATATTTTCTCACGAAAGTGATTTGAAATCTCTCGTTCTTAAAATTTATTTATGGAAACAACCGATGGCCTGTGTCATATATTACATTGTGGTATATATATATAATAAAATAAGATTTGTTTATAGATGGATCTGCATAAGAGGAGCAAGGTTGTGGTCGCCATGATAATTTAATATTTTACGAGTAATATAGAGAATATCTTTGGAAATATTTGATATAAATAGGAATAAGTTAGTGAATAATTTCCATATTATTCCCATCGCTTGCAATGCTATATAACAATCGACCAATCTAAATAAAACAAAATGAATTTGATTATTTGCGTATGAATGAAGACTTGGCATATCATTGTTTGTACATTTTTCTTTCTTTTTAATAGAAACTTTCTTTGTAGTGTAGAAGATGGATTAATTTTTCCATATGGTAAATCATGAATTCCTTTTCATCTTCCACAGGCGTGGTTTTGCGCATACCTATACCCGCCGAAAAATTCACCACAAGCATCGGTAACCGAAATGTCGTCCCTCCTCCTTTAGCATTTGCACTGCAAAACTCGAAGGAAGTCAGAGAAAAGAAACATTCAAAACAGCTTGACCGAATCATGTTTCGATATGGTATCTCATTTTCTCAATATATATTTATATACGTATGTATATATCCATACATCTATCCATATAGACAGATGGAGATGAATTGAGAAAAATATCAAATGTAGAAAAACAAGATAGAAATTGATAATTATCATCATAATGTGCTTAGTCATTGCTAAAGAGCATGAGATTAATATTGAACTTAAATCTAAGCTGGAGCTTAGAGAGTTGGGCTTTTAACATGGTACGAACTGCTCAGAGGTCCCGGGTTTGAGTGTGTAAAACCCCAACCTTATTGAATGTTATAATAGTAGTTTTTGAACCGACAGAGGTCCAAATGATAGAAACGAGGGTAGATTAGAATTTAGAACGCTTCCTGGACGCCAATCGACATGAAGTGGAATTTCGAAAAATTGTAAATCGAATGCCCTAAGGAATGATTTTTCTTATTATATCCGAATGGAGGGTTTGCAAGGGTTTAGAAGAAATTTCAGCTTCCTATGACTTTGAACCGATATTTATAATAGAGATTTAAGGAATAGTGATTTCTGACTGTACCCGGGCTCAAGGCTGGAATTTTTCTAAATCAAATTTAAAATACGAAATGTCCTGTATTATATCATAAAGACTAACGAAATCAAAATAAAGTGAAACGGAGTCCGTTTGATAGTTTCCAGTGATCCGAACGTATCTCGGTAATAATACGCTATTGTCCCATTTCCGATTTTAATGATTTTAAATCCGACGGATTTCAAAGCCCGAATCCATCATGAAGGATTTAATAGAATATTTCATGGTCAATTTGAAGTTTAGACGACCATAGAATATTTTTGACGCTTAATCGCGATAGTGCTAAATATAAGACAAAAAGAATAAAAATCGATAAAATGGAGATATTTTCTGCGAGAGCTAATCAAAACATTTCTAAGGGCTGTTAGGGGTTTCAGGACTCATTAGAATGGACCAATGAGGTTCATGGGCTCAAATGCAATAAAATAAGTTGATTGGCAATATAAAAGAAATGGAGGACCAAATTGTACTTAAGGAAAGTTAGAATATTTAAATGGGAGACAAACAAATAATTCATTTGGTCTCTCAAAAGTTATGAACCCGTAGGAGAGAAAGGAGAGGGAAGAAAGAGAGAAAAAGAAAGGAGAGAAAGGAGAAGCAAGAAGAAAAAAGTGAAGGGCAAGGTATGAGATGATTTTTCTCCTCATTCAAGCTAATGCGATTCTCAAGTGGTAATCATGAGAGGAGCCAAAGAAACTCAAGAAACAAGTAAGTTTTCATGGTGGGGAAAGTTAGGGTTTGATGTTTTCCATGTTTAATGTCTTAAATTCTGGTATGGATGTTAAATTGATGGCATTAAGGTTTAATGGTGCTGAATTTAAGATCAATTGAGAAAGCCATGTATTTAGGTTAGTTTTGACAAAATCAAGGAGTAAGGGTTAGGGTTTGATAGTGAATTGTGTGTGATATGTTGAAATGGGTATAATGCATCAGATTTAAGTGTTTAGAGTGAAAGAAAAAAATGGAAGAGAAACACAATTTGGTAAATTTTTGGGCAGCAGTCTCGGTACAGGAAATGTCCTGTTTTCTGTTTTGGACTAGTTTTGTATTTTGGTCATAACTTGCTCAATTTTGATCCAATTTGAGGATTTAAGTGGCTACGTAAAATAGACTGAAGTAGAACAAAACTAAGAATAGTTATCAATTTCAAATTCTGATCCTAAGTGGCCTAAATATTCACTCAAAGTAGGGACCATGTGCAAAGCCAAATTCTGGTTCAGTTTGAACATAGATTAGTCTCTAAGATTTTGGATCGTAAAGTGAGTTTCATGGTTCGACCAAGTGATTCAATTGAATAGAACCCTAGCACCTTAGCTTTAAATGAGTATAAGGACATAGTGTCAAAATATGTAAAGTCAAGACCTCGGAAAATGAGTAATACAAACTGTCACTAGAAAATCGGTAAATGACTAGGTCGTATGAAAAATGCCATAACTTTAGTTTGATGATCCGATTGGATTGATTCCACTTAAGTAAAATAGACTCCTAGAGGAATAAGAATATAGGAATGTGAGTGTTTGGTGGATTAAATGAAAATTATGGTTAATGTGTACTCAGATTTTCTTTGGAAAAGGTGAAAAGGACTATCGGATTTTGAACTGAACTCAAACCCGAAGCAAATGGATTGAAATGCGAACCGTGGAGTGAAAATGATATTTTTGAGAATTGAGTTTTTAAAAGTGAATGGTTTTAATGTTAAAACTGAAAGTTTAATGTAAATTTTTATGTAAATGTTAAGGCATATGGAAATGTTTTATCTTGCATTGTTTTATCTTCAGATCAATGCATATATTTATATGTGTATTAAATATGTATGCATATGTTAAGGTATTATGAAAGTTTAAAATGTTTAATGATGTATGCATATGTTAAGGTATTATGAAGGTGAAATAGTTAGTGAATGTGAGATAGGTTTTTAATGATAAAGGGGTGATGGAATAAAGGAGAATGGTTTTGAAAAATAGTTTTACCGATGGTTACCCTAAACCCCTTATGACTGGCAGATCGATATCGGTCAAGTACTTTAAGCGTAAGGATTTAGAGGGTAAAGTTATAGGTTACTAATCGAGGGAGGGAAATAGGTGTCTAGGAGTAATATCCCCTTACACGTGATAAAGTGCTATGACTGAACTCCTATGCAAAGCGTGAGTTTCTCCGCTAGCCGTAGTGGTTATGACTGAATGTGACTGTCTCTCACCACAAGCATTCTGAAACTGCTCTGTGTTTATTCTCAGTTCCATCAGAAAGCAGCGAAGAAAGAAAGAAAAGAAAGAAAGAAAGAAAGAAAAAGAAAGAAAGAAAGAAAGAAAGTTTACGGTACAAATGTTTAAAGCATAAATGGATTTTAAATGCATAAGTATTTATTGAAAGAAAGTTTAAGGCATAAATGCTTAAAGCATAAATGGATTTTAAATGCATAAGTATTTATTGAAAGAAAGTTTAAGGTATAAATGTTTAAAGCATAAACTGATTTTAATGGTATAAGTATTTATGGAAAGAAAGTTTAAGGCATAAATGTTTAATGTATAAATGGATTTTAATTGTATATGTATTATTTGATATGTACCGAAATGTTATTTAAATGAAAATGTACACCACTGAGCTCGCTTACTTCACTTTTCCATATGTTTCAACAAATATTTTCAGACTGAGACAAAGGCCAGAGTACCTCCCTGCGGCAAGAGTCAGCTATCGAGAGACGACGCATGTGACTCCGCATTGAAAATAATTTGCATATTGTATATGTGAATATTTTGTCATGTTTTGATAAAATTATGCATGGAATTGAAGAAGGTTTAAATGTTTTGATGATTTGAAAGAAATAAATGTATATATATGTATATTTGTGTTTGATTGGGTTGTGGACGAGGAGTCCTAATATGGAAGTTGATGAATTGAAGTTTAGAAGTGTTTTTAAATGTTTTCATCAGGTTTTGTAAATTTGGGAAAGTCCGAAAAACAGAGGAAACTCTGGCCGATTTTCCTGAAAAAAAAAAAAATCTAAGTGTTGGAAAAGAAAAGAAAAGAAATTCTTTAGCACCTCGTCTCCGCATTATTTTTAAAAGATATGTGAAGAATTGTAAAGGGTTCGCTCCAATGGATTTTAATTTATGGTTTTATGAAAAGTTTCTATATCCTGCTGAGTGCCGGAGTGTCCTGGTTCATGAGGTTAATCCGGCCTGGATCCTTCAAATGGTATCGTAGCGAGGTTTGAAAATGTTATAAAGATTTGAAAATTTTTATTTTTATATGATTGTTTTAATGTTTTCTTTAAGATTCATAAAAAAAAAAATTTAATTTATGTGATTTAAAATCATATATGCATTACATGACATATTAATTTGAATTAATGCAAAATGCTGGCTGCCGAGGCCGACCACCCACCGTGAGAGCCCCGATAGCACCACCACCCGAGGAACATGTTTATGAGTCCGCGCATGTTCCTCCACCGCGCATCGCAGGCCGCCACCGCCTCCCGAGGTTGTAAGAGGACGATACCTTTAGGAGCAAGATGGCCCGATGTTAGCCACAACACGACCAAATTTCCGTGAGCCGACAAAGGTCCATTGGAGAGGGTAAGGAAATTGAGGCAAGAAATTATGACTGTGATAGAGAGATCCCTAAAGGCATGGTCGTGGCTAGAGGGTAATGAGATGGTTAATTGAAAATGCATGGGTTTAAATTTAGCTTCTATGAATCAATGACATTATGAATTGTTAATAGTAATTGCTGAAAGAAAATGGAAGAAATTGAAGACATAATGATGAATGTGTAACAAGTAGGATTTTCGCCACCCCAGAAAGTATGAAAAGTTGATTGTTACAACAGAGTGATTGTTTGAGGCTAGGAGCTGCAAGACTTTGATATTATTAGATACCCATGACTTTGATGTTATATTAGGCATGGATTTTTACTATCTAGACATCATGCTACAAAGTATTGTTATAGGAAAGAGGTTAGGTTCTATAAGCCAAGGAAGACAGAGAGGTTGTTTTATGTGGGTTACGGAAAATACTACCTACCAATAATATGACGCTATGCGGGCTACCAAAATACTTTGAAAGTTATATTAAAGGTACCTAGCTTATTATTGAGGTGAGGGATAGTGGTAGTCGATTGGAAGATATTCCGATAGTCAAATACTTCCTGATGTATTTCCAAGAGGATCTTTCTAGGTATATAAAAAAAAAATGATGAAAGTTTAAACATTGTATATTGATTACAAGAGAGTCAATAAAGTGAAAATACGCAATCAACACCCATTTAATGCATTGATGATCTTTGATCAATTACAGGGAGCGAGGGTATTTTTTGAAAATGGATCTAAGCTCAAAGTTACCATCAATTAAAGATTAGGTCGAGATGTTCCTATGACAACTTTGAAAACACTCCAAAGATAGGCATTATGAGTTTTTAGTCATGCTAGTCGACTAATCCATATTCAGCCACTATGATCTTATGAATAGGATCTTTCAGCCTTATTTAGACTCAGTTTATATAGTATTCATTATTTATTATTTAATCTATTTACAAGAATGAAGATCATGAGGAGCATCTAAGTAAATCTCTATTTACTTAGTATGCCAAACTTAGTAAATTCTAGTTCCGGTTAGGATGTTGTCAGCTTTCTAAGGCATGTGATTTCAGTGAAGGGGGTTTCTATCGATCCTCAAAGATTGAGAAAATTAGAACTCGAAAACCACCTACGAATACGTAGATACAAAGTTTTCTAGGTTAAGGTGGTATTATCGGAAGGTTGTTAAGGGATTTTCAAAGTTAGCTGATCCTTTGACTAAATTGACAAGGAAAGATGAAAAGTTTGTATGGTAAGATATCGAAAAGATTCAGCGAACTAAAGGAATTTGACCTTAGCCCTAGTTCTTAAGCAATTCCGCCGTAAGAAGGATATACAAAGATATTGTGATGCTTCTAGCAGAGCTTAGGGGTGAGTTAATGCAACATGAAAATGTGGATAGCATATGATTTAAGGCAATTGAAAAAGCATGAGCGTAATTATCTCGAGACATAACCTAGAGTCAAGGTCGGTTGTAGCTTTCGGCTTCACATATGGAGGCATTACTGATATGGAGTTGCATGTAAAATTTTTACAAATCACAAGAACATGTAATATTTATTCACATAGAAAAAGTTAAATATGAGACAGAGGAGATGGGTTGAACTCATTAAGGATTATGAGTGCACTATTGAGTACCATCAGTGGAAATGTTAATGTGGTAATCGATGCTCTAAGAGGAAGCCCACGGGTTCCATATCTCACCTAAAGGTCACCTCCCTAGATTTATGGAATTGAGGTCTTTAGGTGCGAGACTAGAATTCGACAGATATTAGTCCCGTAATTAATAGACAAGATAAGGGAGCCATAGACTCCAAGATACGCATCATGATTAAATTGAAAAGAAGCCGAAGTCTCAAGCGCTTAAAAGGATTTTTAGCACGGCATATGGTATAGTGATGATAGGTCACAGTGTTATGTGTACTAGATGGGAAGATTAAAGAAATAAATTATGGAGAGGCTCACTCTTCTGCTGAGAGTATGACATGCATCGTGGAAACACTAAATGTATCATAAATTCTAAGGGAATACTAAAGGTGGAGGGGTATAAAGAAAGATGTTGCAGAATTTATTTCTAAATGTCTCATTTGTCAAAAGTTAAGGCTGAGCATCAAAGATTTGGCAGGTTCTTATAGTCTCTTCCGATCCCTGGAAATGTGGGAGAGAATCATGATGGATTTTTTTATTTCCACTTGCCGAGTGGTTATGATCTTCGACATGTGATTGTGGATAGATCGGGACGAAATCACCACCCCCGCCTATGGAAAAACAGTGACTTAGTTGGAGAAGTTACGAGTTGTATATAAAAGAGATTGTACGACTCTCACCTGATGACCAACTGGAAAGAGCCATACGTACATTGGAAGTTATGCTCAAGGCTTCTGTGTGTGTTAGAGTTTAAAGGAGTTAGAAAGATATCATCATTAATGGAGTTTTCCTACAATAATAGTTATCATGCAAGCATTGAAATGGCGCCTATGAGGCCTTATATGGAAGGAAGTGTGACTCCATTATGTTTCGATGAGGAAAGGAGAGAAAATTTTTAGGTTCATAAATTGTCTTCGTGCCACAAATGTATAATGTTAGTTATCGCGATAGATTAAAGATAGCACAAGATCGATAGAAAAGTTATGTTGATAACCCAAGGAGAGATTTTGAATGAAAGGGGGATCGTGTATTTATGAGGATATCACCCTCGTGGAAAGGGTGTTGATATTCCTGAAAGAAAGGGAAGTTAAGTCCTCTCTATATGGGAATTTTATGAAATTATAAAATAATTGAGGTAGCGTCTGATTGGTGGTCACACCGACCGCTGTATCACATGACATATTTTACATTTCTATGCTCAAAGATATGACAGATTCTTCACATGTGTTAAGAGATCAACCTGGGCTGAATTGAAAGATTTGACGTATGAAGAAAGACCGGTACAATCTGTTGGATCGAAATGATTAGGATCTTTGAACAAAGTGATTCCTTTAGTAAAGGTGTTGTGGATGAATCACTTCAGAGAGAGGAAGCAACATGAGAATTTAAATTTCGAGGACGAAATTTTTATAAGGAGGGGTGATTGTAAAACCCCAACCTTATTGAATGTTATAATAGTAGTTTTTGAACTGATTAGAGGTCCAATGATAGAAACGAGGGTAGATTAGAATTTAGAATGCTCCTGGACGCAATCGATGCCATGGAATTTTCAAATTGCAACCGAATGCCCTAAGGAATGATTTTTCTTATTATATCCGAATGGAGGGTTTATAAAGGAATTTGTAAGAAATTTCAGTTCCTAAGTGACTTTGAACTGATATTTAGAAGAGAATAGGAGGATTTATGAATAGTGATTCCTGACCGAAATTCGGGCCTCAAGTGAAATTTTTTCTAAATCGGGCCGAAAAATACGAAAATGTCCGTATTATATCATAAAGACTAACGAAACTGAAAATAAAGTGAAACGGAGTCCGCTTCGATAGTTTCCAGTGATCCGAACGTAATTCCGTAATAATACGCTATTGTCCCGATTCGATTTTAATGATTTAACCGAGCTTCGGTGATTTCAAAGCCTGAATCCATCGTGAAGGATTTAAGAATATTTCATGGTCAATTTGAAGTTTAGACCACTACAGAATATTTTGACGTTTAATCGCATAAAAGCAATATAAGACAAAAATAATAAAAATCCGATAAAATGGAGATATTTCTTTTCTATGAGAGCCAATCAAAACATTTCTAAGGGCTAATAGTTTGTGACTCATTAGAATGGACCAATGAGGTTCATGGCTAAATGCAATAAAATGTTGATTGGCAATATAAAAGAAATGGAGGACCAAATTGTAATTTAAGGAAAGTTAGAAATATTTAAATGGGAGACAAACAAAATAATTCATTTGGTCTCTCAAAAGTTAAGGAACCTGTAGGAGAGAAAGGAGAGGGAAGAAAAGAGAGAAAAGAAAGGAGAGAAAGGAGAAGCAAGAAGAAAAGTGAAGGGGCAAAGGTATGAGATGTGATTTTTTTTTCTCATTCAAGCTATCATGATCTTCAAGTAATCATGAGAGTGGTTTCAAAGAACCAAGAAACAAGTAAGTTTTCGCGGTGGGAGTTAGGTTTGATGTTTTCCATGTTTAATGTCTTAAATTCTGGTATGGATGTTAAATTGATGGCATTTAAGGTTTAATGGTGCTGGAATTTAAGATCAATTGAGAAAGCCATGGTTTAGGTTAGGTTTTGACAAAATCAAGTGAGTAAGTGGTTAGGTTTGATAGTGAATTTGTATGCGATATTGAATCAAGATAATGATCGATTTATGTTTAGGAGTGAAAAGAAAAAATCTAAATATAAACACAATTTGGTAAATTTTTTGGGCAGTACCGGTACAGGAAATGTCCTGTTTTCTGTTTTTGACCAGTTTTGGTATTTTGGCCATAACTTGCTCAATTTTGATCCAATTTGAGTGATTTATGGCTACGTAAATAGACTTGAAGTAGAACAAACTTAAGAAGAAGGTATCACCAAATTCTGATCCTATGGCCTAAATATTCATCAAAGGACCATGTGCAAGCCAAATTCTGGTTCAGTTTTTTGAACATAGATTAGCCCGGGTTATTTGACGAAGTGAGTTTCGTGCTCGAATTGGGTGATTCCAATTGAAATAGAACCCTTAGCACCTTAGCTTTTAAATGAGCATAAGGACATAGTGTCAAAATATGAAGTCAAGACCCGGAAAATGAGTAATACAAACTGTCACTAGAAAATCTAGAATGACTAGCTGGCATGAAAATGCCATAACTTTAGTTTGGATGATCCGATTGATTGATTCCAATTCCTAAGTAAAATAGATTCCTAGAGTGAATAAGAATATAGGAATGAGTGTTTATGGTGGATTAAATGAAAATTATGGTTAATGTGTAATTGCATTTTCTTGGAAAGGTGAAAAGGACTATCTGACGGAACTAGAACTCAACGGGAAGCAAGCGGATCGAAGGTGAACCTGTGGAGTGAAAATGATATTTTGAGAATTGAGTTTTAAAAGTGAATGGTTTTAATGTTAAACTGAAAGTTTAATGTAAATTTTTATGTAAATGTTATACATGGAAATGTTTATCTTACTGTTTTGATTCCTTGCATCAATGCATATATTTATATGTGTATTAACATGTATGCATATGTTAAGGTATTATGAAAGTTTAAAAAATGTTTAACGATGTATGCATATGTTAAGGTATTATGAAAGTTTAAAAAATGTTTAAAGAATGCATATGTGTTTTAATGATAGCAAAGGATTTAAATGTATTTATAAATGTATTTTGAAAATGTTTTACCTGGTTACCCTAAACCCCTTATGACCAAGTATGATCAGACGTCAAGTACTTAAGCGTGTAAGGATTTAGAGGGTAAAGTTATAGGTTACTAATCGAGGGAGGGAAATAGGTGTCTAGGAGTAATATCCTGATACATCGTGATAAAGTGCTATGACTGAACCCTATGCAAAGCGTGAAGCTCAGCAAATAGTAGCTGTTATGACTAATGTGATCGTCTCTCACCGCGGCACTTTGAAACTGTTTCTGTTTATTCCCCTGGGTTCCATCAGAAAGAAAGGAAGAAAGAAAGAAAGAAAGAAAGAAAGAAAGAAAGAAAGAAAGAAAGAAAGAAAGTTTACTAAGACAAATGTTTAAAGCATAAATGGATTTTAAAATGCATAAGCATTTATTGAAAGAAGTTTAAGGCATAAATGCTTAAAGCATAAAATGGATTTTAAATGCATAAGTATTTTATTTGAAAGAGTTTAAGGTATAAATGTTTAAAGCATAAACCGATTTTAATATAAGATTATGGAAAGAAAGTTTAAGGCATAAATGTTTAATGTATAAATGGATTTTAATCAGATAAGCATGTATTATTTGATATGTAATTCGAAATGTTATTTAAATGAAAATGTACACTCATCGAGCTCGTTTAGCTCACTCTTTTCCATATGTTTCAACAACATTTTCAGACTGAGACAGTGCGCCCTAGAGTACCCCAGGCAAGCCGAGTCGAGCTATCGAGGAGACGACGATGTGACCGCATTGAAAATAATTTGCATAAAGGTATTGTATATGTGAATATTTTGTCATGTTTTGATAAAATTATGTATGGAATTGAAGAAGGTTTAAATGTTTTGATGATTTGAAAGAAATAATGTATATATATGTATATTGTGTTTGATTTGCCAGGATTCCAGAGTCCTAATATGGAAGTTGATGAATCAAGTTTAAGTGTTTTTAAATGTTTTCATCAGGTTTTGTAAATTTGGGAAGTCCGAAAACAAGAGGAAACTCGCGATTTTCCGAAAAATTCAAGTGTTGGAAAGAAAGAAAGAAATTTTTAGTACTTCTCGTCTTGATTATTTTTAAAAGATATGTGAAGAATCAGAAGGGTTCGCTTCCACGGATTTTAATTTATGGTTTTAAGGAAAGTTTCTATATCTCGTTTGAGTGCCGGAGTGGTCCCCTGTGTTCATGAGGTGTTAATCCTGCCTGATCCTTCATTGAGTGACTTCTTTGCAATTTAATCTCATTTGTTTATTGAAAGCTCCATAAAGAACTTGTTTGGTTTGCTTAACTTTCAATGGGGTAATGAATAATGAGGGAGGGTGTAGTCTATATTAAAATCGAATCCCTACAAGCTTGGGGTTTTAAGAAAGTTGATCACTTAACAATATATATAGACAAATGAATATATAAATTTCTGAAGAATGTCATGATGTAATAAGGTCGAAAAAACAAGATAGAAATTGGATAGTTATCATTATAACGGGTTTGAATACACGGAATACACTTCTCTTTCCATGTTGTATTAAGAAATGATACAAGCACGATATTGAGGACCATAGAGGCCTCTTTCTAGGTTCCCAACTCTCCTAAAAGCTCAATCTTGTAGAATTTGAGTTTAATATGAATATCATGTCTTTTAAAACAAACCAAACAAAATCATACATGGACTTTCAAATTAACAAATTGGGGTAAATTTCGTAGATAGTCTCGATCTCATAACCTCCTACTACCTCAAGTTCTAATACCATATTAAACGACCAACTCTCCTAAAAGCTCAAACTTGCAGGATTTTTGACAAAATAGGGTCGGATTTTTTCTACTTATAATGTAGTAGAATGTAGATGGCCAAAGGGTATACCCCATCTCCAAGTTGAGTCCAAATAGCTTTCAAGAACTTCTGTAATCTAGATTCAAATGGTAAACTTGATTATTTTGAATTCTCTAACAATTTATTAACGTTCACTAGCATACGTTTCTTTTTTCTAATCTCTGCATCTTTTCTGAAACAGGCCATCACCACTACCTCAAGCCAAGAACATACTGCCTCTCATGGCTTGATACTATTCCATCTGCAAAGAGGGTGAAAGGCCTACTACCTCTGAACCCCAAAATTCTCGAAGTAGCTGGATTTGGACGTTGAAATTTGCCAGGTTATAAGAGGTACTTTTTTTTTTTTGGTCGATAAAAGGAAGTATATTGAAAATGGTAATTATAAGCCTTCATCAATATCATATTGCATGCAAAAGTTTATAGTTTTATGTTAGCTTCAAGGTTCTTCCATGTAACGATTTGGTCCAACTATATAGATATTGGGTCCTCGCTCGCTTAAGGGCCTCATGGCTTTAAAAACACGTTTACTAGGTTGAAGGAGCTCATACTTTATATAGTACTAGAGTTTCCCATCCGATGTGTGATGTGACAAAACACCATCTCCATGCAAACACAACATCCTTGTTGTGTTCCATGGGATTGCAGGACTAAACAGATAAACACCTCTATGGGGTCAAACGGAACAGACCCCCACATAAGGGCCGGGGATCAACTTTCATACCATTTGTAATGACCCAGGTTAACCATAGATATTGTCCACTTCGTGCCCAAGGGCCTCACTCGCTTTAAAACGTGTCTTCTAGGTTGAGATGATCTCATACTTATATAGTTCAAGAAAGTTTCTCCCCTATTCGATGTGGGATGTGACATCCCACCTCCCTAATAATCATGAAAATGGTAATTACATACATAAGCTTCAGACTTTGGTACGGGCCTTCAAAAACAAATGAACGTTTTTCTATATAGGATAATGTTATGGAATTTGACTTGTATTGAGAGTAAAAGGGTATATGGGTATTTTTGTAATTTTATCATATCCGCACCTCTTTGTAATTTGAATCCTCATTTGTTTATACGAAAAGTTCACGATATACTACTTTGGTTTTGTTTAACTCTCCACACGAGTACGGGTTGCACAGAGGGAGAGGTTGAAACATGATAGTCATATTAATACCTTCCTATATCATGCCTATAGAATTCACCCAAATACTATATTATGCTCTTCCGTTTTATTAAAGTAATAAGAATGGATGGAAAATATATTAACATTTTTTAGGAACTTTGAATACTAAAAGAGAAATTAAGTAATAAAGTTTAAAGAAGCATGTAAAAATAATTTATTAACTTGAAAGTTATTTTTTTCACTTTTTTCCTTTTATGTTTCACTTTTTTTTTCTCTTGCATTTTCTCTCTGAGTTTCTAATAAGTCACAAACTCAACAACCACATAAATCTCGGGCTTCAACAACCTTTTCAAAAAGTCAATCTTAGTTATCAGTTTGATGTCCCATTATCCATTTGTCCCATTATTTATTATTTTATAGAAATATTTGGATAAAAGACATCAAATAATGCAAGATTTGTGAATCTAACCTATCCCGTGTTTTTTCTTAAAACATAACCCTTTTTTAACAAAAATGTCCATTTCTATTTCATGTATTTACATTATGTTTTAAAATAATGAGTTATTTTTGCAAGAAAACAAATTAAGAGTATATTTTTATCAAAATCATACCAAAATCCATGTGGGATCAAATTTCCAAAATTGATTTAAAAGGTCTTTAATCAAATCACCATATTTTATATCCCATTATCTATTAGTTTCACGTGTTTGGTTTTAGGCTCATGTATTAGTTTTATTTTTGTCATGCCAAGTGGCTCAGAGGTGAAAAATAGGATAGATGATGGTTACATGATATTTTGTATTTAATCTGTCAAATGAATAATATATACGAAAATCTCGTATTTTTGTGATTTGCTTTCACCCTAATTCAAAAGAGCATCTTCTTAATTTTATTTTTTTAAGCTTTTACTAAGACCCCTTAAAAACAAGAAACTGGTTATTTGGATCGTTCTCACAATTTATTATTATGCATAATCATTTCATTTCTTTTTTACTATGTTTGGGAAGATGGAATTTCTAATCTTGGTGCCTTTTTTTTTTGAAACAGGATATTACTACAATGCCCTTTCCGCATCTTCCCCTCACTTAGTTAAGTCCAATCTTAGTGCATCATGACCCCAAAATGACCATAATTAGATTTTGAAATTCATAGGCTAAAAGAGGTAAAAAGATGAGCATCCTTCCATATTATACATACTTATACATATCCAACCATTAGAAACTTTGTTACGATGAAATGAACTCGTTAAAAAACATAATATTCATATTAAACTCGAACTTATGTGTTTTGCTTTGTGAGCTTAATTGGTCATTTAATATGGTATCTGGGAGTTTGGTTTTAGGAGGTCCCGAGTTCGGACTTTATTTCTCTCTCGTAATTTATTCCATATTTATTGATTTGTGTTAAACGATCAACTCTCCTATGAATTTTCTCACGTACAGTTCATCTCATATAACTCATCTCATGCCTGCACTTGGATAGTCAAACAAACCAAAACCAATTTTTTTTCTTTTTTTTTCTCAAAATTTTCTTTTCACAGAAGTCGCATAGCAGGCCTGGCCTTCGAGCCTGACAGGTTGATCCAGTCACAAATCAAGAATCTTAAACAAACAAAATAAAATTTGACTCCATTTACCAAATCATCGACAAAGGAACGTAATTAGGATTATCTTATTATACAAGTTCTGATATTCTTCTCGAAAATAATATTGATTCCATCACACTTCTTTCCATGCAGAGAAATCGTAGAGGCAGTATTCGATGAAAATAAAAAGAAAGTGTTCAAACAAAATATAGAGGTTGCTAAATTAGATATCTCGATTTCTTCTTTTGTTCCCTTTTCTTTGAGGTGGTTAGATTTTATTTTTATTTTTCGTTAATTTTACCGATTATTTATTTATTTATTTATTTTAGTTTTGATTCGCACGCACCGCATATTTTGTAAAAGCTATAAATATTGTGAACTTAACCATATTATTTTTATAAGCCAAGTAGTACTATTAAGAATATGTTTGGTTCTTGAAAATTTTGTGAGAAAATGTAAATCGAAGAAAATAAAAAGAAGGTTAAGAAAAATTAAAATTAATAAGTTATTTTTATTTATTAGTTAAAAACCCTATTAATTTAAATATGCATCAATTTCTAATTTATTTGAATATATATATATATATATATTTATTTGAATATATATATATATATATATATATATATATATATATATATATATATATATATTCTACATTTTCTATGAACAACCATTCATTAGAGAAAAATAATTTTTCTTTAACACTTTTTTTCTCCATGATTACTTTTTGAGAGAAACATCACTTATATTCACTTTGCATCCTATCATAGTATTATGTTATTATTTTTATTTATTTTATATTGCATCATAATGTTCCTATTTTTTTATAAATTTATTCTCACGGTACTCGGCTCTTGTAGCCTAAATTGAGCTCTTAGTCACTTAAAATATAGATAAATTAAATTAAACGGAAAATGGTGATTTGATTAAAGGGAATCCGTTTAAAAAGGGACAACTAGGAGAAAAAATACAAATATAACCGTTTTGTTAAAACCCAAAGAGAAAGATAAAAAATGTTTTCATTTCGACAAGTTTACCCTTCTAACTAAATCTTATAGTTTATGCTTTTTATTTTCCAACTTTTCTATTTCCCTCGTGTCCTTACGCTGAGCTCTTTTTCTTATTATTCCAACTCTTTCCTCACATGGGATATCCTTAGATTTGATCCTCCACATCTTTTCCAATTTAAAAACCCATTATATAGGAGACATCTCAACCCTTCGTGTTGTAACTTGATGATAGTTAAGTATAAAATAAATAGCTACTATCGTAAGAATTCGACTTAATCCATCTTTAATTTGTAACTTAACGATAGTTAAGTCGACAAAATAACTAATGATTTAAGAACCTTCTAACCTCCCTTCAAGTTATAACTTAAAAATAGTTAAGTCTCGACTAAATAGTTACCGATAAAAGAACTTTTGATTTAACCCCTTCAAGTTAATCAAATGATAGTTAAGTCCAAATAAAATAGTCACGATTTAAGAACTTTCGTTTAAACCCCTTTCAAGTTATAACTTAATGGTAGTTAAGCTCGGGATTAAATAGCTAATGATAAAATAACCTTGACTTAACCTCTTTCGTTAACAATGATAGTTAAGTCCGCACTAAATAACCATCGATGAACCTTATTTAACCCCTTCAAGTTATAACTTAATAGTAGTTAAGTATAGACAAAAATAACTATTGATAAAAGAACATTGACTTAATCCTCACTAAGTTGTCACTTGACGATAGTTAAGTCCATAATAAATAACTACTTATCTAAGAACCTTGACTTAACTCCCTTAGGTTTCAAGGACACAACCTTCTCTAACAAAGATCCTTTTCTTCAAACATCACCCAATTCTCTTTTTCAAATTTCCATGAGCCCCTTTGTAATTCCAACAACTTTTGTTACAAACTACTGAACTTCCTTCGTGTTCACCCTTCCTTACTTTCAATCTCAATTGTTCGATCATCTCTAGTAGTTGGTGGGTCTCACTCTCTAATACCGTAAATGCTCACTCGCGATCCCAAGGAGGCAAGCACAAAGTCTTTGGATTAGTATTTCTTTTTCTTGAACAAATCCTCCCTCACAAACCGTAATTGAATGAGTGAGTCGAGGGAAGAAATGGGGTCAGCGTGGGAGAGACACTCTCGAGGGGCATTTTTGTCCGAAATTGGTGCTTTGAAGGTTAATAAAGTAAGAGGTTATATTTGCAATTTTTTTATTTGTCCCTTTTAAATGGGGAATTAAACACCTTCTAAAACCCAAAATTTGAATTTGACCTTCATCAATTTTTTTATCTAATTTTGACAAAATTGTCCATCTTGTTTCCTTGCAACAGAATAGAAAATAGCATTTTGTTCAAAATGGGGTTATATTTCAAAATAATAATAATAATACTAATAATGCATATGAGATGTTAGATTCATACATTTAAGGGCATTTGATGTCTTTAACCAATAATTCAAAGAAAAACTCAAAATATTTGAAAATGACTTCTTACAAAACTAACCTTGAAAATGTCACATTTGGGACCAAAAGCCCTTTGAATGTAAAACGTAAATTGAATCATTTTATCCCATCTCCTATATCATATTTGTTCAAAAAGTGTCTTTTGCATTTAAAAGGTTAATTCTAATAAATAACTTATGGATTTGCTCATTTTAAACTATCTATGACAAATGTTAGGTGAGTTTTTTTTTCTCCGAAATTCGTTCCTGACCCATTTGGAAATAGAAATCGAATTGAAGGGGAGTATAGTTGTACCATGATACCATTTCAAATATATAAATCATAATCCTCGTACAGATGGGTTTTATTTAAGCATGGCAAAGCCGTAAAAAAATAAAAAATAAATAAAAAAAGTAAATTTCTTGTTTTTACTTCCCTTTTTTTTTTTTTTTTTTGGGGGAGCTAAACACTTTAGTTATATATTACTTCCCACGTGACCTCAAATCAACACAAGAAACCAAACAAGCCCTATATTTTTTTTTGTCGAACAAGAATCATAAGGCACGCGAATCTTGCAATCGACAAAGTAATCATACTATGATACCAAAATAAATTTTTTCCCTTTATATTCCTCTTCACACCATCTTCTAATCTATTTGAAGAAGAATATGAATCACACACATCATCAGATAATAGACATCAAAATCTTTACCGGGAGATTCATGAGAAAACTTTTTTTTTTTTTTTCATTCTTAAGATACAATAATTAAGGAAAATGAAATGAATTTGTCATTCTTATCCTCTATTCCATGTTCCAAACTAGAGTTGTAATTGAATTGAGTATAATTGATACAGAGCAAAGCTCGAACTCGACTAAAAAACTTGAAGCTCTAACTCAATCGAGCTTTTTTTTTCAATGTTCAAACTCGACTGAGATAAAGCTCAATTCAATTAAAAATTAATAAATAAATATATTCAAACTTGACTCGGGATTAACTCCGAGTCACCAGTATTCAACGACAAAGTCATGGTAGCTTGACTCGCTTACACTCTTATTCCAACGCAATCCTTAACAATGTTCCAAATGCATCCTTAAGGATGTTCACCGACTTATTCATGAAAACTTCTGAAAGAGTACCAAGATAGACAGAAATGCCGTAAAATGTGATGCAATATATCCAACAAAACTCCTATACCATATGGTTTCATTTCAATGTCCTGCGTTTCGTGATATCTCATGAACCATTTCCTTACAACATCATTAAGCAAATCAAACAATTCTTCGCTTGTGGAACTACTTAGACTCTAAGGAATTAATGGATCAATCTAATGTATTACCTCAAGAACCGATGATAACGAGCTTTACAAACTTTGGCTTTGTTTCTAATTTCAAGGGAATCACAAATAAAAAAGAGAGAAGAGTTAATGCTAATTAGCCGAAAGCTTTGTAGAAGAGAGACATTGATATGCCCATCACAATCAAATAGCTGAGAGACGCGCCGCTGCCTCGTCGCCGTGAGATCAAGACAATAAGCCGGAGCCCAAATGGGGAGAGTCAGTGTGAGAAACGTGGTGTTTTTCGCCAATCGGCTGGGCGCCGTTTATTTTCAGGTGGGAGGAATGAGCCCAAACAAAAAGGATTCGACGCTGAAGATATCATATTATGATCATCAATATGTGTTAAAGAACCGAATGGTAGATATTCTAGCCATTATATTATCAAATTATTTATGATTTTATAATGATTTATCATTTTATATTAACATGGATATTGTTTCATTCTTTATGGTTTTTAGCAATTGTATCCCCGCTCTAAGGGATTTAGTCAATTTACTAATCATTTATCGGTAAACATCAGAAGTGATACGGTTCATCAAACCTGACTCTATAGTTTTCTATTTCCATAAAGCACCGCCTTATAGAAGCGAATGTTCCAAGATACAACTCTACGATTCCATCGAGACCAAAGTATTAGGAAAGGAAAAATGTTAACAAAATGATTTTATCATGTGAAACGCCCACGCGGGAAATTTAGATACTTTGGCTTTTCTTTGATGCTGTCTTCGATAATATGCTTCGTATCTATTCCTAAGCTTTTAAGGCAACCTTCTAAATTTGTCTAACAGACATGACTCAGGGTCGGGCTTAATGTACTTTAAATATAGTTGAAACGCTGTCTATTCGGCTTCGTATTAAATGGGCAAAGCCCATTGGACCCACTTTTATTTGAGATTCCCACTCTTGTTAGCCCAACTCGATTCTATGTGTCACATATCAAAAGGGACCTATTATTAGGACTAAAAAAATAAATAAATAACAATTTTAAAATTTTATATTTTGTAAAATAAAATTTTATGTTAAAAATACTAATAATTTATTGTTATGTTCTTAAAAGACTATTTAAAATAAAATTATTTTGAAGCTATATTTATTTATTTTTTTAAATTATTGGTCATACTAATACTATTTTATTTTATAAAAGAATTATTTAATAACTATTATTTTGTCTATAAACAACTATTTTTTATAATATAAAAACTAATATTATTAACAATTAGAAAATATTACGCAGTCATTAAAAAAATTATAATAAAAAATGGGTCAAAATGGGCCAAGCAGACCAACCCGGCCCAAGCCCTAATATGCTACGGACCTACTCGAGTCAGGCCAATAGGCCTTAGTTCTATTCAGGCCATCATTTTCTCAGCCCGACCCTCAAAAAATGCAGGCTAAAGTGGGCCGAGCCCATATTCCCACCTCTACTTTTAAAAGACTCATGTATATTTTAGCTCGATGTCATCATGTTTTTCTTTCACTTGACATGCATGCATGAAATTGTTTCAATGGAATATTGGTAAGTAGTAGACAGAAGAAGTAAAATAAAGAGCTGAAATATATACTGTAAGGGATTAAAAAAAGAAAGATACCATGCTTCAGGTGTTTGGTATAAAGCAGCAACAGAAGTGTCAACTACAGTTTTATTTTTAAAAGTGTAAAACTGTAGTCACCAACTACGGTTTTGACGAGGACACACTAGTTTAAGTATTGTTAAACGACCACCTCTCCTAAAAGCTCAAGCTTGTAGGATTTGAGTTTAATACGAATATCATGCCTTTAACATGCATTTTTTTCAAAAACGTATTAGATTGATATTTAAAAAAAAAAAGTATTATTTTGGGACAAAGCTTCATATATTAACAAGGGAAAAAAGAAAGATATCATGCTTCAGGTGTTTGGTATAAAGCAGATGAGTTGCCAAAGCATGAGGTGAGCATGTCAGTGTTTATCACACCAGGATTAAGCGCAACAATTGCAAGTCCACTGGGCAACTCCTTTGCCACAGATCTAGATAAACCCTCGATTGCCCATTTTGAAGCACAATAAGGTGCTACATGTTCAAACATTATTATGTGTCAGAAAAGTGAGCCAAATTTCATCATGAAGCATAGACTGGGAAAGGGTATAAATTAGAAATATTTGGCTAAAAGACATCGAATAACCTTCAAATTCTTGTGAATCTAACTTGATGGGATATGATCCCACGTTGGTTCCACATAAAAGTGTAGAGTGGTATTTAAGCTTGAGAGGTTCTCTCACCTATCAAGCTAGTTTTTTGAATTGGGCTCTCCTATTGGGTTTAGGTACCTATCATTGGTGCTTTCATTAAGAGCCGGCGGAACTATAAGCGCTACCTGGAAGAGGACTACCTAGTGCCTGAGAGAGGGTCCGAAGTGAAAGCTATCCAAAGTATGAGCCGTCCACAGAAGTCAGGTTTCTCTAAGGGTGGGCAATGATAGATCCTGCTCCGCTCCCCATGAAAGTGTGAACCGGGTAGTTAGGCTTGAGAAGTTCTCTCACTTATCAAGCAACCTTGAGTTGTGGGCCTCCTATTGGGCTTAGGTACTCATGTGTTTTCTGAAAATAACCCTTTTGGACAAAATGTCCTTTTATTTCAAGTATTTACATTGTCTTTGAAAAGAAGGGTTTGTTTGCAAGAAAATAAGGACATTTTTGTTAAAATCGAGCCAAAATTTGGATTTAAGGATCATATTTCAAAAAATTGATTTTCAAAAGGTCATTTAATCAAATCACCCTATAAAATAAAGTCGAAAGACCTAGTACCCTAAGTCATTCACACCAAATGACATGATCAAAAGTTTGTTATGTTTATATGGCTATGGTGGGTCTAAAAATGTATCCTAAATACCTTTTTTTTTTTTATGGATAAATAACAAAGTATATTAAAACCACCAAAAAGAACCCTGGGAGAACCCAAAGTATACATGAAATACAATAGGGCCCTCAACGAGGAAGCAAGGAAAGAAAACAACCAACCACCTGCACACAAGACACCTGCAGCTCATTAATAGCCCATCCAAACTAAAAATCAATCAATGACCTTGGTCTTCCGCACAATACATATCGAATCTAACACCGTGAGGTTAAGAAAAGTAGACTTCATCCCGTTGATTGGTAATATCCACCCTCAAACGCACTTTGTTTCTCTCCGCCATGTGAGTCCAAAATACAGGGGGCAACCATCCACGCCTAGCCTCGCTCTTGACCCGAATTTTAACCTGCTTAAGAAAGAAGGGTCTCTTCACAAAGAGAGGAAACATCCAACTGACACCATAAATGGCTAAAAGCAAATCCCATAGAATTTTAGCCTTTGAACAATGGATCAATAAGTGATCGACTGTTTCTTCCCTTTTCGCACAAAGGAAGCACCAAGTTATCTCTCTCTCAATTCCAATGCTCTACCTCTTTCTTTAATTGATCAAGAGTTAACACTTTGGCCCCAAGAAGCTTCCCAAGTGAATAAGCCAACTTGGATGCATTGTCAATACTGCTTGCCATCTATTTATGGTTCATAAAGAGAGAAAATTTATGTCTGACTCTAAATTCCCTTTATAGAGCAATCCTTTTTTGTTTTTTTTTTTGAGAGATAAACTACAATATATTAAACTAAAGAGCTAGGACAATTCTTAAGGTATACGATGAGTATATATTTGGGTGCCAAGACTGTATGACAAGAAAGGGTTGAAACAAAAACCCACCACCACCCCCAAAGAAACAAGGCCCTTAGAGAATACACATAAGAATTCTAACCAAGGAACTCTCCAAATTAGAGATTAACCCTACCCAAGAAATTAACGTATTTCCAACAAAGGAGAGCTTCATCCTCTTGGAGAAAAATCCACATCCTCAAAAACAACTCTATTTCTCTTATTTCAAATTATAATAAGCGGTTCCGCTTAACCACAATTTTTGGCTCTCTTCGACTGGAAACAAGACCATCCTTATAACATATCTTTAGAGCATTCCAATCACAAATCTCCATTTTTATCTCCAACAGTATCTTCTCTACATTCAAGATGATAGGCCCACTTTTTCCCACTTCCATCTCCAAACTAAACAATATGTTTACATCCTCAAACCTCTCTATTCACATCTCCAAATATTATAAAAATGAAGAATAGTACTTGTAGTTTACTTTTTCACTTTTTATTATTATAAAAATAGAAAATGGTGAATAGTGTCACACTATTCTCATCTCCAAATTCCGAGATGAAAATGGAGCACTGGGTTGAGATGGCTTTGAAGAAAATCTCCATTTATGAAGATGGAGTTCAAAATGGAGCACGGTTGGAGTTGCTCTTAACCAAATAGGGACAAACCCACTAAAAGCCAGGAATAGACAACAGAGCTGCCCACATTCCCCTTATATAGCAATACTGATACATTCTTCCATCACAAAGTCCTAAACTACTCATCCACTTGTATAAAACACTCTCTTTTTTTTTATTATCATCAGTCTGATTATTATTCTTGTCATCACAACTGTAGCCCTTATAATTTTTATCGCTTTATCTCATAATTTTGGGTCGTATGAGGATCGGCGAGATTAAGTCAACCACAACTGGAAGCATATTACTAATTAACATAACAAAATAAAACCACCACAAAATAAACTAATATAAATAAGAGATTATAATAAAAGAAAATATTCAAGACACAAAGAAGCACAACTATCTTTTCACTTTACTCCGTGCGCGCCAGATCTTCCCCACCCAGAGGACATATTTGACAATAACTTCTGCCTTTCAATCATATTGAGGGATGAAATGGCGCATCACATTCGCTCGTCCCTTAACATTTCAGGTCAATATCAAGTAAACTCTTCTTCCGGGAACCTCCCAAAGCCTATTGTTTCTATTAATGGTCCCTGCATTGTTTACTGGCATAAAACCCCCTTTTAGTTCTAACTTCTAAGATAGAAATGAAGGAAGAAACGAAACAAGAAATCCCTACTGGTCCATGGAAAAAAAATTAAAACCAAAATAAAACAAAACAACACAAGTGACTCAAGAAGCATGCCAAAGTGACACCAGCAACTAGATTAAAAATTACATAATTCATGAACTCAATACTAGCTTTAAGACATCATCACATTTAGAGAGCAAGATTCACACACTTCAGGGATTACCTTGGTTCAAAAATGGTCACTATATTCTACTCAGATACTTTGTAGCCATTCGTCTATCTATCGTTAAAGGTCACTATATTGGCAAAGGCTAGAGAGCATGTTTGGGAGTTGACCATAAATTTGAGAGCATAACTGGCCAACGCTCACTTGCTTCCAAAATTCAGCACAAAGAAATGTTAACTAAATTGTTAAGGACAAATGGCTTTGGTCAGGATTCGATTGAGCTGGATCAAGTTTGTATCTCTATTTCGTGCTTTAAGTATTAATCAGTGGGACTCCTATATTCACGCTTGAGTGCGTAGGTGCTAACTACGTCTTTCATCTCTCGTGTTTTTGAAGAGAGGTTTCAAAGTGAAGAGTGTAGGATAAGTAAGTGCGGTGACTCCAACTCAGGTTTCACGTATGATTCTCTTTTTTTCAAGGAAGACCAAAATTGTGTGTATGGAGATGGATTCTTCTCAATTCTTTTTCGTGCAGTATCTGCCTTAGGGTTGACTCGAGAAAAGCAAGCCTTTACTCGTGGAGTGAGAAGTGGCGAATGCGGGAAACTTGTTTCATTTCTTTGTCATAGAAAAGTCGTGTTTTTTGCCTTTGGAGTACTGGGATCGCTTCGAGCGCTAGGGCATCCTATCGAGGAAAGTATTCATATGAGGTTCGTATTGCACAAGACTTTTTTTTATAAGTAAAGAGAAGTATATTAGAGAAGCGGCGCTTAAAGCCGCACCCAAGAGAGAGTACAAGCAAATAACTTACCCTCAACATGAAAAGCAAAACCACTATACAAAGCAAATTCCTCGATCACTACATCCCACCCAACACAACCCATCTTATGGTCAAAGGACCATTCTCTATAGACAACTTAGCTCCAAAACCAAAGCAAAAAGAAACAAGTTGCTATTGCACAAGATAATATTTATCTCAGGAGAGTGTGTTTGCATGTATGTGTTCATACTCTTCCAGATGCCTCATCATGGGGATTATACTTGAGAAGATCGAGAGAATTGTTGTTTGGGGACAAAAGTACTTTGAAAGGAAGGTGCATTATGTTAAGTGGGCAACATTAGAGAAGGTGGATTCAGCATTTGAAATCCTTTATCGCACAACAAAGCCTTGCTTAGTCAGAGTTCGGGAACCAAGGAACTGACTTGTGCAAGTGCGTGTGCGTAGATACATCGCTTTTTGGCCACTCTGCAAATTTGGTGCGTGGAAGGATTCAGGATTGCAAATAGCTATCAAGAGATGCTAAGTAACCTCCATTCGAAAAATGATTCGGTAGTCATGATATTGCTATCTAACTTGAAGGTTCCTAGAAAAAGATCGATCTCAACATCTCAAATCGAATCATGCAAAATGCATAATCTTCATATTAAAAAAGCCAAAATTTCTAAAAAATAAATACAGTTAGATAAATAAAACAACCTAATTAGTAAAGCTTTAATCACACTTAAAATTGTTTAAATAATCATAAATACACATTCTGATTGGTTTATAATAGTGCTAGACGCAGTGCTAATAGCTAATGAAGCTGTGGACTCCATTCTAAGAGGGAAAGAGAAAGGGATCCTTTGTAAGTTAGACATTGAAAAGGCTTACGATCACATCAGGTGGGACTTTCTGATGCAGATGCTAGAGAGAATGGGGTTTGGTTCTAAATGGATTAGATGGATTTAATGGTGCATCTCCACAAGCATCGCTACTCTCGATAAATGGTTCACCTTCTGGTTTTTCCAGAGTTCCGTAGGCCCCGAGACAAGTGGATCCTTTATCACCCTATTTGCTCATATCTGTGATGGAAGCCTCGCTTGTCTCGCTAAAGAGAGCGGTGGAAGGCAACTTACTTCGATGCGTGTTTGGGGTAGATGGTGGGGAGATTGTCGCTTTTCTATATTTACATGCCTAATGATACTATCATCTTCGCGAAGCCAATCCCAATGCTTGATGTATTTGAAATGCACCTTACTGTGGTTTCAGTTTCCTCGTGTTTGAAAACTTAACCCAACAAGAGTGAGATTATTTCTCGGGAGGCGTGACAACATGAGGAGTTAGCGCCGAGCTATCGCGGGCTCCGGGGTCCCTCCCACTAAGTACTGGCCTTCCTCGAGCTCCCTCACGTGGCCGTGGGAGTTCGGGACTTATCAAGAAGATTCGTAAATAGATTGTCCCTCCCGAAAGACAATATATCTCAAAGGTCGGGAGACTTACCTCATCAAGTACATTGTCTAGCCTTCCTATTTACTCTCTGCTCACGCCAAAGATGTTCGAGCTTGTGGGTCAGACAGAAGGATCTCGTGAGACTCTCTTTTCAAAGGCAACCTAGAGAGTAACCTCACCTGGTCAACCTGGAATAATCGTTTGGTCAAGAGAAAAGTAGAGGCGCGTTAGGGGTAAGAGGCCTTCCTTGATGAATCAAGCATTGCTTGCAAGTGGTGTCAGGCGCTTTTGCAAACGAGAGGGACTCCCTTCGGGAGACCGTGATCGCCAAGTTCGGGCGAGGAAGCATGGAACTCTGTGGATATCGTGGAGGTTTTGTATCGACTATGGGAAAGACATAAGAGAATGGCACACCTTCTCACAAAATTCGGTCTCCTCATTAGGTAATGGTAGGAGGTTGGGCTTTTGGAAGGACCCGTGGTGCAACGAAACTATGCTTTGTACCGCCTTTCCTGTCTTGCTCACTCGCGCCATAAGGATGCTAGCGGCATGTTCGGGATTTCAAGGGAGGATGGGGTGGTCCCTGCTCTTCTTAAACCTCTTAATGATCGGGAGGTGGCGTAGGTGGAAAGGTTCCTCCTTACTGCACAACAAAAAAATAAGGCCATTTCAAGAGGATCGGTTGTTATTAGTATGAGACTTTGACTAACGGTTTCGCTAGTCTTATGTATCGTAGTCGAGGTATTCTTCCCTACGTACTTCCCTTGGCAATCCATCCGAACTCCAATCGCTCCCAAATTGGGCTTTTTTGCCCGGGAAGCTCTAGGTGTGCTTACCGACCGCTAAAGAAAGCGGGGATTTAAAACAGGTTTTCGCTTATGCTAAGAGAATGGAGGAAACAATAGATCACTATTATCCATTGTTCGGAGCCAAGATATTATGGGATATTCTTTACATCGACTTTAATCGGGTACTTCGTTGCGTATCAACTTCTGCATGGCAAAGTGTTGTCGGAAACAAAGAGAGCTCGAGGCGCCACTTCTTCAGATTTTCTCTCGACGCCGTGGTTGGAAAGGACAGAGTGGTTTTCGAGAATGGAAGTACCTCGCTCACAGGATGAAATCATCTTTTTGTTTTCCTTATGGTCAGGCTAAGTCAGATAGTACGATAACTTAGATTCGTTGGTGGGTTTTTCTGTCTTTGACGGGTATAGGTATGAGTCCTGGCTCTTCCTTTCGTCCCTTCTTTGTACTCCCCGAGCACCTTGTGCTCTCTTTTCCATATATACACATTTATACTGCTTTACCATAAAAAATAATAATAATACGACAATAATAGTGCTGGTGATTAAGCATCATGTCATTCTGCACACAATTTTGACTTTTAAAAATGAGCACATACTGTATTGAATGTTACTTTGCTAGTTCAGAGATATTTTCTACTTTAAAAGGCAAAAATGAAATAATAAAGAAATGTGATTAATAACAAGCAACAATTATTTTAAAATAAGTTGCTTTAATTAATTAATTATTTATTTATTTATTTGGTAATAAGAAACAAAGATTTCATATGATGAAATGTTCAAGAAGGACAGAACAATCCTTCCAAGAAGTACTTAATCTTCTACACAATGCATAGTAAAAGGGTAGATGAGTGTAGACTAGTTTTAAAAAATTCAAATTTAACTAAAGTTGCGTGAATAGAATCTCCTATGAAAGAAACCATGTCTTGCTCCATGTTGTGCAAATGCATTTGCTCCATCAATTCAAGTCTTTTTTTTTTTGTCCTCTTTCTTGCTTAGTTGTCTAGAGATATGACAACAACAGTCATCTTCTAATAGAAAATTGGAAAAAGAAAAAGAAAACCCAAAGGTCTCATCGGTAACACCCTTGTAGAAGGGCTAAATTTCGCCTCAACAAGATTACCGCTCTACAGTTTAGAGAATGTCACACTCTACTGTAATGGATCTCTCGGTTGATCTTCCAATCCCCCAACAACACACACAATAACCCCGCCTTTTTTTCTTGATAAGTAAGCAGTGGAGTATTCATAAAGAGGTTTTGAAAGGGCAACCCAAGCAACAAGATCTTCCAATCCCCACCGCTTCTAGGTCAGCTCCAAAGAACACCTATCAAAATTTAGTTTGATAACACCTCATCGATGTCGGCAGCCATTCACTAGATGACTCTCTAGTCAATCTCATGGTTTTGCAAATCAGGGTTCCACCTAGCGTGACAAGGCTCAAGGGGATAATTCGAAAAACTTCTCTAGCAAAAGCCCAATGTGAAGAAGAGAAATAAACAAGGGTCAAATCGCTTTCAAGATTCTCCATTGATGATTATACTTTATACCATTTTATCAATATATGTTCTTATTTATATTTTTAGTAGTTTTATTATATAAATAAGTGATCTAATGCTCTAAATGTTCAATTTGTGATTAGGGTCAACCATGAGCCAATACTGAGCAAAACAAAGAGAAAGCCCAAAAATCAGCAACTGGCACACAGCAGCCACTGTGTTTTGATGTTTTCAGCTACAACAGATCCCAAATGGCTACAATATTAATATGGATGGATAGGAGACTTCAGGCTTTCCAAAGAGACCTTATTCACTCCATTTGACTTAAATGATCGGTTAAGACTCTCGTAGTCAGCGAAGAAAGAGAAGAGATGTTCAAAGCGACCAGTTGGAGCATTTTGGTAACTAACGTCTTTATCATCATTTCAAAGCGTTCTTCTAGCCATTCCAGATTCTGCACTCTAATCTTTCCAACGAGTCCAAGATCACTCAAATCTAAGTTCTACGACAAAGGCGTGGTTTTACAAAGTTGGTGCAAACAGAGCCGCAGCAACGTCGCGACACGACGCTGCAGAGCCGCAGAACAATGTGATTCATCGCCGACGCTAGCCAACAACGCCGCTACGTTCGTGGTTGGTTTTCGGGCTGATTTTTCAGCCCATTTTGAGCCCATAATCGAGGGTTTTAAAGCTCAAACCCCAAGAAGACAAAAGGAGGCGTGAGGGCTCGTAGGGACTTTGTCCACATTTTGGAACCAAGTAAGAGGGCTGCATTACGTGAAGATTTGGGATAAAGATCATATAATTTTGTGGAAAAATCCGAGAATCACCCGTCATTTTGATCATTAGAGTTTCTTCTTTCTTTTTTCTCATGTTTTGTCCTAAGTTTGCGATGATCAAACTCCTATTATGTTCTAACTTTGTAATCTAGGGTTTTGGTTGATTTTGGACATGAAATCTTATATTTATTCGTTAATTTTCCTTTTCTATCGTTCTTCGTGATTGTTATCTATTGATTCATGCTTGGTTCTATTTACATCTTGGATTTCTAGCTAATCTCGATATTATGAGCCGGTTCTTCGCGAGATCCGAGAAGAGAGTAAAGAACTGTGACAAAGATGAATCAACCTAATTTTAGCTTGGTAGTGTAGAAATTCACTCTAGAATTAGGAGGCATGTGAGATTCTGATCTTAAAGCATCTCTAATGCTTCATCGATGAGAAGCAAAAAGACCTAGTGTTAGTTGATGTGTTATCCGACCTCGAGAGAGGCTTATAATTAAATTAGTGAGTCGGTTTGAAGCCTTTTCAAGAGACAATAGAATGGAATTTTGGCCATCAAATCAAAGTGATTAGGAAGTGTCCATTCCCAATCACATATGAGACTTTTTCTTGATTAATCTAGGAAAATAACCGAGAAATATTGCGTAGATTCTTCGCTCTTTCCTTCCCCACACCCACCCCGCACCACCCCTCACCCACCCCCCGGGATGTGAGTCAAGCTATTGAGGCTCACAAGTTAGATAAGTTAAGCAACTCATTTCAAAGTGAGAATTTAGCTATTCTTAAACTTCATGATACTCAACTTGCATCTGAGACTTGTTGTGACCATTACCTACATGCATGTGACTATGTCGATTCATGATGGTCTCAAGCAAATGCTTTGGACCATGTTCAACAATTAAATTTTTTGGGTAATCATAAAACGGACTATCAAAATCAATGTTTGGTATGGGTGTTAACTATTAATTTAGCACAAAAACTTAATCTATTGGGTAATAGGATAATAACATATATAAAGCTAACTTGAGTTGAAGTATAACACTACCTCAATGCGCACTCCATGCGCCTGCCAATGTTACGTATGGTTACAAGGTTCAAACTCATAATTTTCTTAAGCCAAAGTTCCATTACCAAGTTAAGCTACCAATGAGATTTAAGAACTTACATTGATAAGTAATGAGGCAATGAGGTGTACTAAGTTGACTTGAACTAAAGCTCTAACAAGAAGACTTCAATACATAATTTTTTTTTATTTTTCATATTTTGATTTTCCTTTCCATAGGAATACATAAGCCAACACATGGCTATAGGAAAGTAGTAAGGTGATTGGATAAGCGTGTTAAGACCTTTGTCGCTGAGAGTTAGGATTTCGAGGTAATTCATCCTAATCGACAGGCGTACTACATATAGTGAGTATCTTAGCTCAAATACACCTAGATTTTTTTCTTTTTTCATTTTCTTCAGGTTCCTTTTTTTTCAATGTGATTTCCTTTACCATAATGTCTAGATTCTCCCATTACAATGCGACTCATAAATGCTCTTAAACACCTAGTGCCACAGTTACACCTCTTGAGAAAGTGCCACAATTTGTTTCTCAAACTAAGTCCCATTCCTTATAGAGGTTTCTCCTAAACCTATACATTCCTTAAGCTCAAAGACTTGAACACTCCCACCCCCACCCTCCACAAGAGACTCAACCGAAACATTGAATTTCTCAACTCAGGAAGCCATGCATAGAAGTAGGCTCGGGGCATATACTCAACCATCCAACTATTTGGGGGAACCTTTCTGACCCATAGGATTTAAAAATGAACCATCCTAAGTTTGATCAAGAGCATTTACTAAACAAGACTAAATCAAGGTGGTCCCGCCATACGAATAAATACAATTTCTTTCCAACCAATCCAACTATTTGAAACCTTTCACATAGGATCTCAAAATTAATCATTCTTTTTTTGATAAGTAAGAAAGAAGAATAAATTACGAGGAGAAAGCCACCAAAGTGGCGATTCAAAGAGAGGCAACAAACCATGACCCCACGTAAACACCACAGCCTAGCCAAAAACAGCCCCAACAAAGCACAAAGCAACCGGACGAGGCAGCCCAAAAGTGGACATACCCTTAAAACACTCCACAGAAGGAAAAAGCTACAAAAACACTAAAATCACTTAGATCCTAGCCACCAATGAACTCAATCGCTGTAGTTGCTCTCTTTAATGCATAACGAAGTCCACCCTTTAAGGTAATACACAAAAAGAAAACTGGATAGACAAAGTGTCACATTCAAAGGCAATTTTATTTTTGCTTTCCATATAGTCCAAAAGAAATAAAGGCCCAAATTTCTCCGCACATCCTTTCTTTTTTTGCCTACGAAAGACCCTCCATCCTTCCAAAGCTCAGACAAGACTAGGAAGGACCCAATGAACACCAAAAAATAGAAGAAGATGTCCCATTAAACCCTTGTTGCACCACAATGAAGTGTACTTGTTCATTATTTCTTCTTTTCCTTTCAGTAAATAAAGCATCTATTACCAAGGGTCTTCCTCTTCTAAATCTAGTCAAGAGTCGAGGTTCTTCCCCCATGCTTCCTCCTAAGCAGCATATTCTAGATCAGACTGGGTCGCCAAATGATGCCATGTGTGGAAATAACCATGAGAAGCAAAAATCCAACACTTTAAACATGGAATTGATAGAGAAAAGCTCATTTTTTCCTTCCACCCATCTCACCTTGTCCTCCGCAAGCTTGGTCGCACTTTCATCCGCCAAGGTAAAAATTTACTTCCTCCAAATCTCAATCATCGGGTGAAAATACAAAAGAGGATTCCAACATCCTCCTCCTCATCCAGCTTCACATTTCTTTAATCATGACGTCTTTGTGAGCAAAGTTAGAATGTGACAGATTTGGGAAAGCATCACACAAAGTCATTGACCCACACCACTTATCCTTCCAAAAAAGCACCCTGCTCCCATTACCCACCTCAAAGAGCATTTTTCCTACCACCATATCCCATCCCTTTCTAATCTCTTTCCAAACTCCAACTCCATAACCAACCCTCACCATTTTGGTACACCAACCGCCCTTTATCCTCCCCCATACTTAACTCTAATTAAAATATTCCAAAAGGCATCTATTTCCTGCATAAAGCACAAACTCCATTTACAAAGGAGGGCCTTATTTAGAATAGACAATTTCTTTATCCCCAATCCTCCACTCTTTTTGTCTCGACAAACCACCTCCCAATTTACTTCAAGTGAGGTCTTCTTTCACGCCTCCTCCCCATAAAAATTCCTTTGAATCCGCTCAATTCTCATTCAACCGATCTAGTGGATAGGGAATAAGGACATGAAATAATGGGAAGGCTAGCTGTGGTACTTCGAATTAAAATCATCCAACTACCCTTGAATGGTAGATTCTCTTCCATTTTTAAATGTAGATTTCCATTTTTAAATGTAGATTCAAAACGAATTCATTCTAAGGTTCCCCAACTCTATTTACACTTCACCAAGAAATCTCTCAATGTAGTTCAAATGAGTATTGATGTCAAGTAAGGTTTTTTAATTGTGTTGGATCTAAAGTAGAAGCAATGATAAGATGATGAGGAAGAAGAACTTTTCAATATCGTGCACATCTATAATAACACAACTACCATCAAATAACTCAATATGATGTGAATCATGCTACAACATTTAATATCGCCAATATTTTATTTACCCGAAAATCTTATACAAAATCTAACATCATCTTTTACACAAACCTAGAAGCACAACAGATATAGACTCCTTCATTTGTGGTGCCAGAATTTTTTATAGATTCATTTGTGAGCTAGATTTAAATAGATTAGCTTTCTACTCATGATATTTGTCTCCGCCTATGATGGATGCATATCATGATGTAAGAAGAGAGTCTAAACAAGTTAACATGAGGATACTTTATCTAATGAAAATTCAAATAACATAATATACATATCAAGCATGGTACACTCAAGCAAAAATTAAATAAGCGTTTATTCAATTCAGTACCTATGATATCTAAGACACCTTCTTTTTCCATCACAAAGACGTGCCAACCTCTTCAACACTACTATTTGACCTCACAAAATGAATTAAAAGTGTTTGGTTTTTCCTTTAGAAGCCGCAACAAGAAGTTTAAAAATAGGAAAGAGTACAAGGAATTAAGTGAGTTATCCTTCAACCACATGTAAGGGAATGTAGATAAGTGCAAGTGTGTATTGCACAAGAAACACCGAGAAACATCCAAAGCATAATAAACCTGGGTCTGTAATACCTACAATACTCATGGAGGGTACTAACCCAAAAGAAAAACCTCCAAAGAAAAGGTTCTAATTTGGCCACCACATCGCCTACTCCAGCTCATTAACCTAATCATCAAACCGCAGGAACTTCCTAAACTCTGGCGTAAACAACTTGAACCAAGAATCTAATTTCTGCAACTCCATGATTCCATAATAAGTAATAACCAATACATAACTAGAACCAAGGCCCTTTTCACCTAGAGGTAGCTTACACCCAAAGAAGAATCCTATCTCGCACCTTTTCAAGGATCTCTCGTGACACCAGAAACAACAACAAAAATGTAATTTCAATAAAATTACATCCTCAAAGTATAAGATTTTTATATCAAAGATGCCATCCCAAAATTGGAACCAAGATGATAAAGACTCCTTAATTTACACAATGTTTCCTTGGTGTCTGGCCCAATAACGTGAACACGTTGTCTCCACCAATCTTTCCCTACTATTAAAGATGGCATGCCACAACTGAGTTCGTAGAAATTGGTAAAAGACCTTCAATTTACATAATTTTTTTTTCTCTCTCCGTGTTCACCAAATAAGTTGATACATTGTCGCAAAAATATTGTCCCTATAATCGTGAGATGACATCCCACTAGTTGAGCCGAGCAATGATGCCCATCTACCGCTGAAGTAAATGCTGGTTCTCCTCCCAACAAAAAGTGAAAAGAAATAATAAATATACCATACGCTCAATCAATTTGAATAGCTTTTACAACTGCATTCTTATGATTATAATTTCCACTTCGCGATATCATTTTGAGAAATAACCCGTGATTTTTCTTGAAATGCCTTAATGAATCAGACAACCAACATAATGCCAAGATCTAATTTAAAATCAAAATCAATTATCACAAATAGGTGATAAAGCGCACTACATTCAAACATACATGCAGAATCAAAAGGAGACAAACACACCATCAACATTAAACAAAAGCACAACATACGTAATTAACGAAGAAAGACTGAGAAAACTCAACTCACTAATCAACAGCCCAATTATCTAGATTCACAATAAAGAATACACCACCGATAAAGTAAAATCGCGATCAATTCGCATAATAATACAATCAACAATGAATCCAAATTTGAAAACACAAAATATCAACCCCGGCTAACAGAGATCATAGAACCGAGGAAATAAACCAAACACTCGAATTACATCGATCGGCGAAGAAGGGCTTTGCTGAGGAGGAACGGCGTGAGTCCGATCAATGGAGACCCATCGATGAGAGCTCTGAATGGAGCAGGTGGGAGGCTGGCCCCGTGATCGCGAATACAACCGACGACGGAGTGGCTTTCTTGGCCTCCAGGGCTAGGGCTCCGCCTGAAAGACTTTTGCCGACGCCTGATGAGCACACCGTCGCGGCCTCCGATGCATGCACACTACCGCTAACGACATGTTCCCTCCCTCCAAACTAAGGCCGCCATGGCCTCACCACTTACGCTATCGATAGTAATAGGTTCGCGGCACCACTAATTTCTCTCAGAACGCATGCCAATTATTTATTTATTTTTATTTTCTCCTCCTTTCTATAGGCTTTATTAAAAGTGGCCAAAATTCGTTGTACCATAAACTTAACCTCGACATTTCCTCGACAAAAATGTCCCCACAAATGCATTCTCTAATAAACTTAGGGATATTCACTGCTTTTTTATTCGGGGAATTAAATAGAAATCTAGTTTCTAAATAATCCAAACATAAATACAACTATCAAAATTACAAAAAACATGAGGTCGAATCTAAGAAAAATGATATTACCAAAATTACTCCCATGAGACCCACGACTCCTCCTCTCCTAGATCATCTCCCTCTATCCCACTCCCAAAACATATAAAAGATGAAAATATTACTATATTAATAAATTGTTTTGTTTGTTATTTTAAATCTGGTTTATTTATTTATTTGCTAATGGAGACTCATATCAAGTTGTTATGAGATCATGGTATAGGTTTATCGACTTAGTTTTGTTAAACAACTTTTGATGGAATCCCGTTTTAAAATATCTAAAAAATCGGGGTTTGATCCTCACTTTGTAAATATGATAATGCTTTGTTTGTCTACAATTCAACATCATAGTCTCCGTGAAATGGTGAGTTAGTCATTTATCTTTCGAACGTGGCCTACGCCAAGGTGACTCATTATCATCCTGTCAATCATTATCTATACTATGGTCGCTCCAACGTCAAGAGTGTAACATATATCCGTGATATTGCCATATTAGTAAAGGTGCCCCTTAGTGATCTCATACATATGTTATTAGTTAACGATAGCTTTTTCTTTAATGTTGATAAATAAGAATGTTCAAAATGCATTATTCTGAGTCAGAGAGGATATCGTGACAAAGCAATGAACCTTGAAAGTTTGGTATCTTTTTTCTTAATAATAATGTTTACTAGACCCCAAGACCGAGTATCTCAAAAGACTAAGGGCAAGTTTACCCTCTTCCAACACTAAAGTGGTATGGGATTACCCTCTCTTATCAGAAATAAAAGAGCTTATCTGGCTTTCCTTCTGAAAGGATGTGTATCGTATCTCCAAGGGTGGCATGCAAAGTTACTTCCTAAGCTAGAAAAGTATTGATAAAGACAATTGCCCAAGCCATTCCTACTCTTTGTATGAGCTCTCTTTGTTATCACATTCTCTCAATGTCAGAGCTGGAGAACGATGAACTCCTTCTCGTGCACGAAAAACGGGAAGGACGATTCATCGGATTAAATGGAACACCCTCTGCTTAAGAAGGAACAAGGTGGTATGGCCTGTCACATCGCCTTCAAATTTGCAATGATGGGTAAGCACACTTGGAACTTCATCTCTAACCTCTATACCTAGCTAGTCGATTAATCAAAGCAACATTTCCCACATGGAACTTTATCTACCAAGAGGGTCAAACTAAAGCTACACTTAGAAGAGTATACTGGGTCAGTCACGCATTCATCCCCAAGCATGGGGTGTAGATGGCGTATAGGAAATGGAGGCTCTCATCAATATATGGCAGAACCTCGCAAAGATGATGTTAATCTCGTAATTTTCACTCCATGTGTCAACCTCCTCGCCCTCGATTCTTATCCTCTTATCCATAACTTCTGATTTCATTCCTATCAAGTGGTGACATGTCACACATACTCCCACTTAGGCTTGTGTTTGACTTGTTCTCTACTTGACACATGGTTCAATATGCCGCCTAACCCGTGCCAAGTGTCCTCGTGACTTCTAAAAGTCTCGAAAATGTGAAATTCTAACTGCCTCTTAATCTGAATGTGGTAGCTGATTCGCCATGGTGACGCATTCCAATGGTGAAGTCCATTTCACTATCCAAGATCTAGAAAATTTCGTGATTTCCACGGAAATTACCGCTTTTACCCTTTTTCAAAAAAAAAAATTGAATTTTCTGTTTTACTAATTCCCATGATCGAGGGCTCGAACCCTGCGGATCTAAGACCCTTCATTCCGAGGACTCGTGATCGGGACATCGAACCAATTGAAGATCTCTTCCGTGATAAGAGATGTAGCCGCAATTATTAACCCAACACAACAATCCTCAATCTCACCGCTACTATACTTGGAAACCGATCTTTCTTTGAATTGATAACTCCCTGGTCTCTCTGTGTGGGTATAAGAGACCGGGAGTTATCCCAAATTTCGTGGGTGGGTGTTAGAGACTCCGGGGAGAGATCCGACCCCAGGTAAGAGACCCGGAGCTATCCTAAATTTATGTTTGGTGTAAGGGACCCAGGAGAGATCCCAAATTTGTGGGTGTAAGAGACCCGGGAGGGATCCCAAATTGTGGTGGGCGAAAGAGACCCGGAGCTATCCCAAATTTCTGTGTGGGTGTAAAAGACCAGGGGAGCTATCCCGAATTTCCCTTGGTGGATGTAAGAGACCTGAGAAATTGAAATTTCCGTGTGGGTGTAAGAGACCCGTGGAGTTATCGTAAATTTCTCGTGGTGGGTGAAAGACCTTCGTGGAGATATCCCAAATTTCTATGTGCGTGAAGAGACTCTAGAGCTATCCCAAATTTCCAAAGCAAATTGTTTAGATGATAAATATGTAAAGTAAAGATGCGCTTATACCATTATGTAGTTGTTATGCATTTTGTATTCCCTTGTTGGAATTGAATTTTATCACTGCAAGTATGATTTGTAGATTGCTTAGTTTTTATTTGTAATAGATATATAGTTTGCTCATTGATTAGTGTCGATTGATTTAGTAAGTAACAAACCAAATTTGTGCAAAATCGATGTAGCTCTATGGTTAATTTCTTAGTAAAAGAAGTATGATTATTAATCATGCATTATATGTCGGTTTTTAAATTCAAATATGCTAATTTCATGAGTCACATTCGTTATTTTGATTTGGATATCATGCGCTAATTTCACCTACATCAATTTGGAATATTTACATTTCCTTCTTATACGCATGATAACGGTTGTCGCTCTTCAACGCGAAGATGTCGTTTGGAATAATTAATTTTGTGTAGAGATATTAAGTAATAAATAATTTTTTTGAAAGAATAAATAATATCCCTGCCGTGATCAATATTTTTAATGAGTGTCACCGATCAAATTTTTAGTCAACCCGTACCTCCGTAACATATTGTTTGATGGGTGACAAACACGTGTCATCGAACGCCTTCAAACCTTCATACACTGGACAAGGATAAATATTAAAACTCAATTTGAAAGAGATAAAGGACAAAGACCCCCTTTTTTACATTCATATAGTATCTCGACTACTTTTCCTTTTAAGGTCATGCTTTAGTTGGCATTGCGATATCACGTATATTTATCCATAAAAAAAGGTATTTAGGTTACATTTTTAGACCTACCATAGCCATATAAACATAACAAACTTTTTGATCATGTCATTTGAGTTGTGAATTACTAGGGTACTAGGTGTCAAGTGTCTCGTCGGGCCGTGAGATTCAAAAGACATTGAAGCCGCCTCATTCTGTGAAATGGGGAGTCATGTGAGAAACGTGGTGTTTTTCACAATCTTATTGCGAATGCTTATTTGTGTGAGGACGATTCAACAAAGTGTGCCGGATTCGATCGCTTGAAGATATCAGGCCATGATCATAAATATGTGCAAAGAACTGAATGGTAGATATTCTGGGGCCATTATATTATCAAATTCTATAGA